>MU778283.1:8296-36393 GCA_026770625.1 Nicotiana glauca
CCATGAAGGGTGTTATGCGGTTCGGGAAGAAATGGAAGCTGAGTCCGAGGTTCATTGGCCCTTTTGAGATACTCAGGAGGATTGGAGAGGTGGCATATGAGCTAGCTTTGCCACCCAGCTTGTCTAGTGTGCATCCGGTATTCCATGTGTCTATGCTCCGAAAGTATGTTGGGGACCCGTCTCATGTGTTGGATTTCAGCACGGTTCAGCTGGATGATGATTTATCATATGATATGGAGCCGGTGGCTATTCTGGGTCGATAGGTTCGAAAGTTGACGTCCAAGGACATTGCTTCAGTGAAGGTGCAGTGGAGAGGTCGGCCCGTGGAGGAGGCTACTTGGGAGACCGAGCAGGAGATGCAGAGTAGATACCCCTACCTATTTGAGGCCCCAGGTATGTTTCTTGACCCACTCGAGGACGAGCATTTGTTTTAGTTGGGGAGGATGTGATGACCCGACCCGTCGTCACGTGAAATACCGCCCCGTTTTCCCCATATTATGTTTCTTTATGATTTAATATCAATATTTGAGTTGATCGGGTAGATTCAGATTGGTTTTTGTTGGAAATGAGGCACTCAGCCTCTTGGAAGGAAGCTTGTTTTGGAAAAGTCAACCGAAAGTTGACCATATAGTTAGAGGGCTTAGATGTGAGTTACTGTGGTTCGATTAGCTTTGGGGGAGGATTTGTGACTTAGGAAAGCGATTGGAATTGAATTTGGAGGTCTGGTGTAGAAATAGGCTTGAATTAGCGAAGTTGGAATTTTGGCGAATTTCGGTTGATAGGTGAGATTTTGATCTGAGGGTCCGAATGGAATTCCGAGAGTTGCACTAGCTTCGTTGGGTGATTTTGGATAAGTATGCAAATTTTCAGGTCATTTGGACGTCGTTTGGTCGGGTTTTTGATTGAATGAGACTTTCAGACGTTTAAAGAAAATTTAGGATTGGATCCATGGTAATTTGATGATTCTTGAGTTGTTGTATGTGTTTTTATGATTGGAACAATTTCGTATGATGTTTCGGGATATGTTGGTGTCTTTGGTTGAGGTCCCGGGGGCCTCGGGATAAATTCGGGTGGTCAAACGGACTAAATTCTATATTTGAAGATAGTAGATTTTCAGTGAAAAATTGCAGAAGAAATCCTTCTACGCGTTCGCGTGAGGAAGGATACGAACGTGTAGAGTAACCTGGTGAGGGCCTGGAATTGGCCATCGCGTTCACGTAGGGTCGGCTCGCATTCGCGTTTAAGAGGAAGATTGTGTATCGCGATCACGTGTGGTCTAACGCGTTCGCGTAGTGGAAGTTCCTGGTGCATCGCGATCGCGGGCAAGTGGACGCGTTCGCGTAGGAGGAAGACCTGGGCGTCAGATTTCATTTAAGGGTTATTTCACCCGCGACTTATGCCATTTTTCCACCATTCTTACATTACCTTGAGAGCTTGTTGATAGAATTTGAAGGGGATTTCGACGGGAAGTGATTAGAGAAAAGTCTCGTGGCCTAGATACGTCATTTAATCGAAGAATCATTCATTAATTCTCTGAATTTGGGTATAAAATTGAAGAAATTAGGGCTTGGTTTTTGCTATGTAAATTTTGGATTTGGTGGCTTATTTGAACTCCGATTTTCATAAATTTTATATGGAGTGACTCGTGGCGAGACGAGGATTCCGAAAATGTGAATTTCGTAATTTTTCGAGAAGCGGGCCCGGGGCTCGGGTTTTGCCAACTTCGTGTTTTTGGGTGTTTTTCGAGTTCTTTCAATTGGGTTAGGTCCCATTAGCTTATTATAACCTATTCCTTGTGGTTTTGATTAGATTCTACACTCGAGGAGGTCGATTTGCGAGGAAAGCACAAGGCGAGCTAGGATTTTGGTCGGTTTGAGGTGAGTAATGGTTATAAATGATATACTGAGGATTTGAAAACCCGTATTTGCACTATGTGGTGCTATGTTCAGATGAGATACGCGCTGTATGATGAGCGTGGTGATGTTATTGCTAGGGATTTGGACTCAGTCCATCCCGATTGTGGACTTACTGTACTTCTTGACTGAGACTGAGTTTAAATCCGTATATTTTGGGCTAGTTGCCATGTTTGGGGCCTTGTGCCGATCTATAGAACCCTTATGGGAGCCTGTTAAGCTAATTGACCACACTATACCTGTTGAACACATACTCTCAGTTATATCCTTAACTGTAAAAAAATATTATGAACCGATATTAGCAAATTGCACTCTAAATGAGTAACACCTAGGGTTGAATACCCTGTCTTAGCTGAGGGGGCCCGAGAGGCCAAGTTCATATTGACTAAGAGGGGTCAAGGATCCCGTAGTGAGGGTATTTGATATATACCGGATCGGGCTACACGCCGCACTAGTATATACATATACATATATTGGATCGGACCGCATGCCGCAGTAGTATATATATACATATATGGATCGGACTGCACGCCGCAGTGATATATATATATGGATCAGACTGCATGCCGCAGTGATGTATTATATGGATCGGACTGCACGCCGCAGTATTATAGAGCTTGGGCTGAAGGAGCCCCTCCGGAGTTTGCACACACCCCCAGTGAGCGCAGTCGACTATTATATTGGATCGGGCTGCACGCCGCAGCATTATATATATTATATTGGATCGGACTGCACGCCGCAGCATTATATATATTATATTGGATCGGGCTGCACGCCGCAGCATTTTATATATTATATCAGATTGGGCTGCACGCCGCAGCAGTGTTAGTGAGGATCGGGCTGCGCGCCGCAGCAGTGTGGGTAAATTGTTGGACTGTAGGAGACTATTACCAGATGTTTCCTGTTTAGCAAGTGTTAATGCCCTACTGTTATTTATAGAACTACATAGCATTCTTACAGGATTTCCTTTCTTTCAGTTGTTATTTATTGCTATTACTCACTGAGTTGGAGTACTCACTTTACTCCCTGCACCTTGTGTGCAGATACAGGGACCCCGGAGGTTTAGCTGGGATTATTTGCTGCTGCTCGGTTCAGTGTCGGAGTATTCGAGGTAGCTGCCGGCGTCCGCAGGACCAATTTTCTCCTCTTATCATTTCTTTTACTCCCGCACTAGACTTGTTTATGTATAGGATGATATCCAGTTATATCTAGAGGCTCAGACTTGCGACGCTAGATCTATTGGGCTGTTATTATTGTTATTTTGGTTTCCGCACTATTTTTGTTATTAAGAAAACGAGAGTTTATGCTTAATTAGTAATTTTAAGTTTAATAATTGGGATGAAAATGCTAAATGGTCGGGCTTGCCTAACAAGGTGTTGGGCGCCATCACGACCGGGGTTTGGGTCGTGACATCTATCTACCTCTGTTCATCAATTGGGTTAAATATTGGAAATGGTCAGGCTTGCCTAGTAGTGTGCTGGGCGCCATCATGACCGTGTTGGGGTCGTGACAGGGCATTTTTGCAAACTTTTCATTCGGGGTTAGGAATTGTTACATATTGGGTTGTAAAGTTTAATTGAGCATATATTAATGGATTTGTATGACCATTATTTAGTTTTGGAGCATTGTGCATTTGTTCGAGCCTTCGGAAGAATGTAGAGTGCCGGTTATGAGTCTTCGGAGCGAGGTGAGTCTCCTTTCTAATCTTGTAAAGGGGAATTTACCCCATAGGTGAGTTAAATTGGTTATGTGCTCCTATTTGTGGGGGCTACATACGCACGAGGTGACGAGAGTCCGTGCATAGCAACTATTATGATATTGTCCGGGTAGTCTAGGACCCAAAAGCATGTTATATTTGGAATAATTGTGAACCCATTGATGGCTTCAATTGCTTAAATCACATTAAATTAATAAATCTATTTCTAAAAAGACTTAAGATTCAATTTCTCAAATTATTAAAGAGAATTGGCCTTTCTTGGATAATTGCTCCATGTTGATTTTTTGGCTAACTGTCTCTGTGTGTGTTTATTTTGGAATGGGCCGAATGCCTCGACATATTTAATAGATGCATCTATAGGCGAGCCGTCGACCCTCGGCAGGTGTACAGTTTACATTCCTGTTGGATCGGGCCGTCGCCTCGGTGTGATTTGCGCATGTTATTTGTCGCTTGAGGATTTTTAAACGTAAAATTTACCCTTTGTGGCTTGATATGAATTGATGAAATAATAAAGAATAAACCTTAAAAGCCCCTGATTATTTGTTGAAGGTGTCTACCTATTTTCTAGCTTTGCGAATAAAAACTACTATATAAATTCATGATTTCACTCATATTTCTAGAATATTGTTAGTTGACCTCTAGTGAGTGTCGAAGTTGGCCATCTCGTCTCTACTTCTTCGGGATTAGGCGGGATTCTCATTGAGTATACGTTGATTACGTACTCATACTACACTTCTGTATATTTTTGTTGCACGAATATATATATACCTCTAGCGGCCTACCAGGCGTAGCAGCGCGGATGATTCTGGGACTAGGTGAGCTGCTTTGTTTGAGGCGACCCGCAGCTAGTGCAGTTACTTTCAGCATTTTTATATTTATTCCCTGTCCACTGTATTTCGGACAGATGTTGTATTTTATTTTCCTTATCAATAGATGCTCATGCAATTGTGACACCGGGTTCTGGGATAATTTTTAAAAGATGTTTACTAGTAGTTATTACTTAATTTGAATAGAAGTAGAGATTGTTTTAATTATGAAAAAAAAGGAAGGAAAAATCCTAGATTTTCGAAGGTATTAAAAGAGAATTTAATTGATAATTTAGTTGGCTTTCCTGACAGAGGTGTCCGGCTCTACCACGACCCTTAGTGGATTTTGGGTCGTGACAAAAATAGTCTCCAAATATAACTCAATTAACACAATTATATCACCCATAATCTGTAATTCTCTCTTCATTAAAGATTTTCCATCCGAAAGTATCAAAAAACAAGGCAAAACGTGGATTCTCAATTCACACTTCTTTCTTTTCAGTTTCGTTGTTACAATTCGTACAAAGAAAATTTCAACCAAGTAAACTCGAGATTGATACAATTATATACAGAAATACGTTGAAATTCGATTTTGTATATGACTACATCAATGTTTGCCTAACATTAAAAGTATTAACCAAATTTGCCCGACGTAGAGGCAATAAAGAAAGCCACATAAATCACATGAAATTTTTTCCATCGAGTTATATTTTTTGTTAAATTTAGTTATGGATTCAAAATTTACTTATGTCTGTGCAAATTCCTAATGAAGTTGATTTAGGGGTCTGTGCAAATTTCCTTATGTCTGTGTAAAAACATTTTTTACTTCGCAGAAGCGCTTCAATATTTCTGATTTCGAGAGAATTTATATCAACGATCAGAAATGGTTGCTTCTGACATTAATAGAAGTTTGGTAAGTGAACTTGAAGCAATGGTATTTTCAGAGGCTCGAGCCATCATGGCTCTTCATTCTTCTGGTATGGTCATCATTTTGGTATTAGATATATTGAAGAAAAAGATTTGCTCGTGTATTCACTTGAATAACATGGGAGATAATTTTAACATACCTTTTGCTTCTGAAGTAGTATATAATTGTTAGGATATATCGGTTGTTAGTTTAATCTGTATTATCTAGCTAAAACATGTCATTTTCTATGGGAAAGTTGTCCAAACAAATGTTTTTTTTCCCTACCTCTCGGTCTATCCATTGTGTATTTTTTTTATTGATTATGTATTAATAATACATGTATGGCTGTGGAGCATTACGCTGGTAGAGAAGAATTGAATGTAAAATCAAATTTCATTTATATGTATTTAGCTGTATTTGTGAAAACTTACTTGACCTTCACTGTTGTTCTTTTTTTATTTTTATGTATTAATAATACATGTATTCTTGTGAATACAATGTCTCTAACTGTTTTTTATTAAATGTATTTGTTGTTAAAATGTATGCTTATAAGTATAGGTGTATTCAGACATGTTTAAATGTATAATAGTGTATATATATTGTCTTGTATATTCAAATGTAGGTGTTGCCATCGACTGAATATTTGCATACGATGAACGATGAAGGAAGGCATTACACTGTATGCCTCTTAGAGAGAAAATGCAGTTTTGGGTGGTTCCAAGTTGACGAATTACCGTGCCCACACGCTTGGGCTGTCCCGAAGAGCAAGTTTCTAATGACAGAAGATTATTGCTTTAATTATTAAAAACTAAAGTTTATTGTAATGACATATGAGGTGCCCGTGTATCCTTTGCCGGACAAGAAAGAATGGAATATACCAGCACATATAACAGATGAAGTTATATTACCACCCAAATGGAAAATACCTCTGGAATGACCAAAGAAGAAGCGTGATAAGCCGTTCATTGAATTGTTACCGAAGAAAAATCAACATTCTTGTAGCATATGTGGGCATGAAGGACATAATAAGCGTACTTGTAGAAATGCTCCACATAGAAATTAGATCCAATTCTACTTGTATTAATGCAAAACAATTTGTTATTGGAACCAGTTTCATTTCAAATATATTTTTGATATACTTAGTTGGTGTATTAAATCTGAATTCGTAATTAAAATACGACTATTATTTCTTCATTACATCTGAATATAGATGAATACAATCATTGAATACATATGATTACACTCATTTATATACATAAGAGATGATTGTATCATAGGAAATCATGAATTGAATATGATTTCTGAATATTAAATACATGTATTCAAATACACCTGAATACATATTAATACAATCTGTTATACACGTATATATGTCTAAATATGTATTGTACAAAGGTCGAAATAGACTTGAATGCATATGCAAATAAATGAATACAGATGAATAAAATCAGTTATATACATAAGACGTATTCAAAATACAGCTGAATACATATTAATGAAATACGTTATATAAATATGAAGGTCAAAATACACCTGCTGAAAATATGTGAGCATACTCTGCCGAATATATATAAATACAACTTAATGAACATAGATAAATATATCATGTTGAAATACAGATCAATACAATATGGTAAATTATAATATAAATGCAACATGTCGACTTGTTATGAATGCAATAAGTTTTATAGAGAGTAATACAATAAGTTGAATACTGACTGACACAATAAGTTGAATACATATCAATACAACATGTTGCATACATATCAATACAAGTTGTTCCAAACATAATAAAAAACAACAGGTGGAAACACAAAAACAAGCAATGCATCAATTGGATGCTTGAAATGATAGTACATAAACACTGTTGATACTGTTAATAAATAATTTTTTTTGTTGCTAAACTAACTCCATCTTTACCAACACACTATCCAAAATAACAGTATTAAAAAAAAACTCCCATCGAAAACTACATTCACCTATGACTACTCTAACATTATCTTAACCGACGTATCAGAATCAGTGATGTGCCTAAAAGTATTTGAAGTTTCTTAACTCTCGCTTATGGCATCAACGTCTATCATCCGCATAGCATAATCCCAAAGGAGGGCACTATATCTTTGATGGAGTAAATTGGCATCAAAATTTTATTTGTCGAACCAAACCAACGATGCTCAGAAACTCTGTGTATGCTGCGACATGCACCCCACAATCCCATAAAGAAAAAATTAAAACAGTTAGGAACAAGAATTTGAAAAAGGTTTCATATTCATCATCAATACATAAAGTCATTAAGTGTTATAAATACATATAAATACAGCTAGATACAATTAACTATTGAAATAAATATTCATACCATTGAGTATAGCACAATAGATATCTACATACAATATGCAAGGAAATCTGTAATAAGTATGGAAACATAGTGAATGTAATTTGAATACATCTAAATACATTTAAATACAACATATAATAACTACGTAAGTACAAATCAGTGAATGTTATTGTAAATGTGCAAATGAGTTCTGGATTGTTTAAATACTTATGAATGCAACTAAATACATATGAATACATCAACATACATATAAATCACATGAATAATTATGACTACATCAATGTACCCCTAAATTAGTTAAACAACTTTGCAACCATATTGATACAATAACAATTACCTTTTCATGCCGTGTATCCAAGCTTTTTTTTGCATCAACTTCCTTAAACTTGACACATGAAGAACCATTCATAGGTTCTTTCCTCTTTTTCACAACTGAAATCATTGTTTCTTTTAAGGATTTCTCAACTTGTACTTCTTTTGATTTGTCATTGTGTAATTTAGTTCTTCTCTCTAAAGCTGTAGTGGCTGATACACCTTCAAATTCTGACTCCGCTTGAGTTATTTGAAACGAGAAAGAGGCCCTATCAAAATTGAGAACTTTGGTGGGTATACCTCTGGTTACCATCTTGTGTGACGAGGAATCCGACATTAGAGAGAAAAATGATAGTTATCTGTTGAGCAAACAATAACAATGGTTATTAGAAGTTGTGATGACCTAGAGGGGTCATCAGCTGTTTTCTTATCCATTCTATGCTCCCGAAGCCTCGAAAACCTCATTTAGAGTCTCTAAATGTGAAATTTTATGAAAACAATGCTAAATTTTTGTATTAAAATGAATAAAATTTAACTTCGGTCAACATTTTAGGCAAACAGACCCAGACCTATGATTGGACGATTTGGGAGGTCCGTAGGAAAATATAGAACTCGGACGTATACCTGGAATCGAAATCCGGGGTCCCGAGCCCGAGAAATGAATTTTTAAAGGAAATTATTTTTTTGAAATTGTTAAGAAAGAATTGAAATGAAAATTGATTAGAACATATTGGTATCTGGCCCGTATTTTTGTTTCGGTGACTGGTACATGTCTTATATGTGATTTAAGATATTTTTGTAAAGTTTGGTTGAAATCGGACATCGTTTGACGTGTTTCGGGCTTAAAGTTCTAGATTTGAAACTTAATGAAGTTTGAAGAAAAACTCTTAATTTTGAGGTTTGATTCATTGTTTTTTATGTTAATTTGGCAATTTGATCGCACGGTTAAGTTTGTAGGAAGTTGTTGAGTTAGTGTATGCATTTGGTTAGGAGCTCCGAGGGCTCGAGAGTGTTTTGGAGTGGTTTTGGACTTAAGAAAAATTGCAGATTTTGCTTCAGCTGTTGCAGGCCTCATTTCTTCTTCGCGTTCGCGTTCTTCCTCCCGCGTTCGAGATGCTTTAATTTTTCCCTTCTTCGCGTTCGCATCCCAGCCCACGCGTTTGCATATGGTTATTTGACCCTGGGGGCTTAGCCTTCTTTTCCTCTTCGTGTTCGCATTCGTACCCTTGCTATTGCATAGCCTTGCAGGACGTATTCATCACGTTCGCGTGAGGGCCCACGCGTTCGCATTGGTCAATTTCTGGATCCCAGCCCTTTTACACTTCGCGTTCACATTCTTCATCTCGCGAACACGGTGGTCTGTTAAGTGCTACCCTTTGCGAACGCGACCAGCCTATCGCGAACGCGAAGGGGAATTTTGCCCAGTTATATTTCAATTTCCAAAACAGTGTTGTTGCAGGATTTCACTAAGTTTTCATAAAAACCTTTTTTCTCCAAGCTCTTAGGCGTCTATTGAAGCAATTCTTCATCAAGACCTCTTGGGTTAGTAATTCTTAACTTATTTCCTTCCGTTTCCTTCAATATCCATTGAAATCCTAAGCCAAAAACATGTAATTAAGGGTAGAAATTGTGGAAAATGGGTAGAGTTAGGGCTTTTTGATTTTTCTAGATTAGACATCGTTTTGGGGTCGAATTCGAAAACAAATTATATATTTGATTTAAACCTCGTGTTTTGACCAAGCGGGTCCGGGGTCGATTTTTGGGATTTTGGGAAGAAAGCTTGGACATCTATAATTTGGCATTGGGTTGGATTTGTTAAGCATATATTGATGTTAAAACGTCATTATTGTATAGATTTGATTGATTTGGAGCTGAATTAGAGAGGGAAAGCGGTTGTTGTGGATTGAATTGGCCGTGGAAGTTTGAGGTAAGTGTTTGGTCTAAACTTAGCTTGAGGGATTAGGAGTTGCGTCTTATTTACTATGTGGTAATTGTCGAGTACGATGTGTAGGCATGGTAACGAGTATCTAAACGTTGGTGTCTAGAATGACCGTGAGTGTTTAAATTGTGAATATCTTGATTTCGTTAAATTGTCATGCCTTGGTGATGATTCCTAATTGTTGTGAGAAGCTTGTGAAAGTATATGAAATAATTGAATCCTTTGGAGCATTGGCTTAAGTGGTGAAGTGAGTTATGAAATGAAAGTGAAAGAAGAGAATGAATTATTATATTGTTCCCTTACCGTGATGTTGAGATTGTTGATATTTTGCCCTTGCCGGGATTAATTGTTTAATCGTATTCCCTTGCCAGGATTTCTATTATAAATTTGTTGATTCCCTTGCCCCTTTTTTGTGATTGTTGTTTGGGTGAGGAAGAGTGTTAAAACACTAAGGGTGATGCCGTGCATTGTTTGTTTATTTTGAGGAAAGAGTGTAAAGCATGAAGGTTGATGTCGTGCATTGTTTGCTTATTGTGAGGAAAGACAGTAAAGCATGAAGGGTGATGCCGTGCCGCATGATGTACCATTACGTGCCAATTCTATTAATTATACGTGATGAAGAGAGTAAAAACATGAATGGTGATACCGTGCACATTTTACATCGTTGCTTGGTGAGGATGAGAGTAAAACGACGAATGGTGATGTCGTGCACTTATTGATTTCCGATGTTTTGTTTATAACTGAGCTATGTTGTTTTCCTTCATTATTCGGTGATTTTATTCGGAGTTGTTATTTTTCCCTGTAGAATGCTCCCCTTCCCATATTATTTACTTGTCCTTGTATTTCGATTCCGTTGTATATATGTACATAACTGCACAGGTTGATGTGGTGGTCTAGTCTAGCCTCGTCACTACTTTGTCGGGGTTAGGCTAGGCACTTACCAGCACATAGGGTTGGTTGTGCTGATATTATACTCTGTGCTCTTTTGCACAGATCCAGGCATTGGGCAGCAACATTAGCGTGAGAGTTAGATTTCAGTCCAGCGTGATACCGAGGTAGCCTTGTAGACGTCCGCAGGCCCGGCGTCTCCTCTATCTTTATTTTAGTCTGTTATCTCATGTATTCAAGACAAATATTTTGTACTTTCTTTCAAACAGTTGCATTTAGTACTCTTAGTGGTTCGTGAGTATGTTGCACCAGCTCTTGGGTAGAGGTTATGTTGATTCTTTTGTATTATTGTTCAGATTCTTTAATTTAAGACTTCCGCTTATTTACTTTATTCCGTTGTTTGCATGATATTACTATTAGTTGTTAAAAGAAGTAAATCAGATAATGAAAAAGGTTGTTAAGGGTTGGCTTGCCTAGCTCTCGTTAGTAGGAGCCATCCTAACTCCCGAGGATGGGAAATTCGGGTCGTGACAAGTTGGTATCAGAGCTCTAGGTTGCACAGGTCTCACAACTCAAGGACAAGCTTAGTAGAGTCCGAGGGATCGGATTTCCTTTCTTTCAGTTGTTATTTATTGCTATTACTCACTGAGTTGGAGTACTCACTTTACTCCCTGCACCTTTTGTGTAGATACAGGGACCCGGGAGGTTTAGCTGGGATTATTTGCTGCTGCTCGGTTCAGTGTCGGAGTATTCGAGGTAGCTGCCGGCTTCCGCAGGACCGATTTTCTCCTCTTGTCATTTCTTTTACTCTCGCACTAGACTTGTTTATATATAGGATGATATCCAGTTGTATCTAGAGGCTCAGACTTGCGACGCCAGATCTATTGGGCTGTTATTACCGTTATTTTGGTTTCCGCACTATTTTTGTTATTAAGAAAATGAGATTTTATGCTTAATTAGTAATTTTAAGTTTAATAATTGGGATGAAAATGTTAAATGGTCAGGCTTGCCTAACAAGGTGTTGGGCGCCATCACGACCGGGGTTTGGGTCGTGACATCTATCTACCTCTGTTCATCAATTGGGTTAAATATTGGAAATGGTCAGGCTTACCTAGTAGTGTGCTGGGCGCCATCATGACCAGGTTGGGGTCGTGACAGGGCATTTTTGTCAACTTTTGATTCGGGGTTAGGAATTATTACATATTGGGTTGTAAAGTTTAATTGAGCATATATTAATGGATTTGTATGACCATTGTTTAGTTTTAGAGCATTGTGCATTTGTTTTAGCCTTCGGAAGAATGTAGAGTGTTGGTTATGAGTCTTCGGAGCGAGGTGAGTATCCTTTCTAATCTTGTAAGGGGGAATTTACCCCATAGGTGAGTTAAATTGGTTATGTGCTCCTATTTGTGGGGGCTACGTACGCACGAGGTGACGAGAGTCCGTGCATAGCTACTATTATGATATTGTCTGGGTAGTCTAGGACCCAAAAGCATGTTATATTTGGAATAATTGTGAACCCATTGATGGCTTCAATTGCTTAAATCATATTAAATTAATGAATGGATTTCTAAAAAGACTTAAGCTTTAATTTCTCAAATTATTAAAGAGAATTGGCCTTTCTTGGATAATTGCTCCCTGTTGATTTTTTGACTAACTGTCTCTGTGTGTGTGTTTATTTTGGAATGGGCCAAATGCCTCGACATATTAAATAGATGCATCTATAGGCGAGCCGTCGACCCTCGGCAAGTGCACAGTTTACATTCTTGTTGGATCGGGCCGTCGCCTCGGTGTGATTTGCGCATATTATTTGTCGCTTGAGGATTTTTAAACGTGAAATTTACCCTTTGTGGCTTGATATGAATTGATGAAATAATAAAGAATAAACCTTGAAAGCCCCTGATTATTTGTTGAAGGTGTCTAACTGTTTTCTAGCTTCGTGAATAAAAACTACTATATAAATTCATGATTTCACTCATATTTCTAGAATATTGTTAGTTGACCTCTAGTGAGTGTCGAAGTTGGCCATCTCGTCTCTACTTCTTCGGGATTAGGCGGGATTCTCATTGAGTACACGTTGATTACGTACTCATACTACACTTTTGTGTATTTTTGTTGCACGAGTATATATATACCTCTAGCGGCCTACCAGGCGTAGCAGCGCGGATGATTCTGGGACTAGGTGAGCTGCATTGTTTGAGGCGACTCGAAGCTAGTGCAGTTACTTTCAGCATTTTTATATTTATTCCCTGTCCACTCTATTTCGGACAGATGTTGTATTTTATTTTTCTTATCAATAGATGCTCATGCAATTGTGACACCGGGTTCTGGGATGGTTTTTGAAAGATGTTTACTAGTAGTTTCTACTTAATTTGAATAGAAGTAGAGATTGTTTTAATTATGAAAAAAAGGAAGGAAAAATTCTAGATTTTCAAAGGTATTAAAAGAGAATTTAATTGATAATTTAGTTGGCTTGCCTGACAGAGGTGTCCGGCGCTACCACGACCCTTAGTGGATTTTAGGTCGTGACAAAAATAGTCTCCAAATATAACTCAATTAACACAATTATATCACCCATAATCTGTAATTCTCTCTTCATTAAAGATTTTCCATCCGAAAGTATCAAAAAACAAGGCAAAACGTGGATTCTCAATTCACACTTCTTTCTTTTCAGTTTCGTTGTTTCAGTTCGTACAAAGAAAATTTCAGCCAAGTAAACTCGAGATTGATACAATTATATACAGAAATACGTTGAAATTCGATTTTGTTTATGACTACATCAATGTTTGCCTAACATTAAAAGTATTAACCAAATTTGCCCGACGTAGAGGCAATAAAGAAAGCCACATAAATCACATGAAAATTTTTCCATCGAGTTATATTTTTTGTTAAATTTAGTTATGGATTCAAAATTTACTTATGTTTGTGCAAATTCCTAGTGAAGTTGATTTAGGGGTCTGTGCAAATTTCCTTATCTCTGTGTAGAAATATTTTTTACTTCGCAGAAGCGCTTCAATATTTCTGATTTCGAGAGAATTTATATCAACGATCAGAAATGGTTGCTTCTGACATTAATAGAAGTTTGGTAAGTGAACTTGAAGCAATGAGATTTTCAGAGGCTCGAGCCATCATGGCTCTTCATTCTTCTGGTATGGTCATCATTTTTGTATTAGATATATTGAAGAAAAAGATTTGCTCGTGTATTCACTTGAATAACATGGGAGATAATTTTAACATACCTTTTGCTTCTGAAGTAGTATATAATTCTTAGGCTATATCGGTTGTTAGTTTAATCTGTATTATCTAGCTAAAACATGCCATTTTCTATGGGAAAGTTGTCCAAACAAATGGTTTTTTCCCCTACCTCTCGGTCTATCCATTGTGTATTTTTTTTATTGATTATGTATTAATAATACATGTATGGCTGTGGAGCATTACGCTGGTAGAGAAGAATTGAATGTAAAATCAAATTTCATTTATATGTATTTAGCTGTATTTGTGAAAACTTACTTGACCTTCACTGTTGTTCTTTTTTTATTTTTATGTATTAATAATACATGTATTCTTGTGAATACAATGTCTCTAACTGTTTTTTATTAAATGTATTTGTTGTTAAAATGTATGCTTATAAGTATAGGTGTATTCAGACATGTTTAAATGTATAATAGTGTATATATATTGTCTTGTATATTCAAATGTAGGTGTTGCCATCGACTGAATATTTGCATACGATGAACGATGAAGGAAGGCATTACACTGTATGCCTCTTAGAGAGAAAATGCAGTTTTGGGTGGTTCCAAGTTGACGAATTACCGTGCCCACACGCTTGGGCTGTCCCGAAGAGCAAGTTTCTAATGACAGAAGATTATTGCTTTAATTATTAAAAACTAAAGTTTATTGTAATGACATATGAGGTGCCCGTGTATCCTTTGCCGGACAAGAAAGAATGGAATATACCAGCACATATAACAGATGAAGTTATATTACCACCCAAATGGAAAATACCTCTGGAATGACCAAAGAAGAAGCGTGATAAGCCGTTCATTGAATTGTTGCCGAAGAAAAATCAACATTCTTGTAGCATATGTGGGCATGAAGGACATAATAAGCGTACTTGTAGAAATGCTCCACATAGAAATTAGATCCAATTCTACTTGTATTAATGCAAAACGATTTGTTATTGGAACCTGTTTCATTTCAAATATATTTTTGATATACATAGTTGGTGTATTAAATCTGAATTCGTAATTAAAATACGACTATTATTTCTTCATTACATATGAATATAGATGAATACAATCATTGAATACATATGATTACACTCAGTTATATGCATAAGAGATAATTGTATCATAGGAAATCATGGATTGAATATGATTTCTGAATATTAAATACATGTATTCAAATATACCTGAATACATATTAATACAATCTGTTATACACGTATATATGTCTAAATATGTATTGTATAAAGGTCTAAATAGACTTGAATACATATGCAAATAAATGAATACAGATGAATAAAATCAGTTATACACATAAGACGTATTCAAAATACAGCTGAATACATATTAATGCAATACATTATATAAATATGAAGGTCTAAATATACCTGCTGATAATATGTGAGCATACTTTGGTGAATATATATAAATACAACTTAATGAACATAGATAAATATATCATGTTGAAATACAGATCAATACAATATGGTAAATTATAATATAAATGCAACATGTCGACTTGTTATGAATGCAATAAGTTTTATAGAGAGTAATACAATAAGTTGAATACTGACTGACACAATAAGTTGAATACATATCAATACAACATGTTGCATATATATCAATACAAGTTGTTCCAAACATAATAAAAACAACAGGTGGAAACACAAAAACAAGCAATGCATCGATTGGATGCTTGAAATGATAGTAAATAAACACTGTTGATACTGTTAATAAATAATTTTTTTTGTTGCTAAACTGACACCATCTTTACCAACACACTGTCCAAAAAAATAGTATTAAAAAAAACTCCCATCGAAAACTACATTCACCTAAGACTACTCTAACATTATCTTAACCCACGTATCAGAATCAGTGATGTGCCTAAAAGTATTTGAAGTTTCTTAACTCTCGCTTATGGCATCAACGTCTATCTTCCGCATAGCATAATTCCAAAGGAGGGCACTATATCTTTGATGGAGTAAATTGGCATCAAAATTTTATTTGTCGAACCAAACCAACGGTGCTCAGAAACTCTGTGTATGCTGCGACATGCACCCCACAATCACATAAAGAATAAATTAAAACAGTTAGGAACAAGAATTTGAAAAAGGTTTCATATTCATCATCAATACATAAAGTCATTAAGTGTTATAAATACATATAAATACAGCTAGATACAGTTAACTATTGAAATACATATTCATACCACTGAGTATAATACAATAGATATCCACATACAATATGGAAGGAAATCTGTAATAAGTATGAAAACATAGTGAATGTAATTTGAATACATCTAAATACATTTAAATACAACATATAATAACTACGTAAGTACAAATCAGTGAATGACATTGTAAATGTGCAAATGAGTTCTGGATTGTTTAAATACTTATGAATGCAACTAAATACATATGAATACATCAACATACATATAAATCACATGAATAATTATGACTACATCAATGTACCCCTAAATTAGTTAAACAATTTTGAAACCATATTGATACAATAACAATTACCTTTTCATGCCGTGTATCCAAGCTTTTTTTTGCATCAACTTCCTTAAACTTGACACATGAAGAACCATTCATAGGTTCTTTCCTCTTTTTCGCAACTGAAATCTTTATTTCTTTTAAGGATTTCTCAACTTGTACTTCTTTTGATTTGTCATTGTGTAATTTAGTTCTTCTCTCTGAAGCTGTAGTTGCTGATACACCTTCAAATTCTGACTCCGCTTGAGTTATTTGAAACGAGAAAGAGGCCCTATCAAAATTGAGAACTTTGGTGGGTATACCTCTGGTTACCATCTTGTGTGACGAGGAATCCGACATTAGAGAGAAAAATGATAGTTATCTGTTGAGCAAACAATAACAATGTTTATTAGAAGTTGTGACGACCTAGAGGGGTCATCACCTGTTTTCTTATCCATTCTGTGCTCCCGAAGCCTCGAAAACCTCATTTAGAGTCTCTAAATGTGAAATTTTGTGAAAACAATGCTAAATTTTGGTATTAAAATGAATAAAATTTAACTTCGGTCAACATTTTAGGCAAACAGACCCAGACCTATGATTGGACAGTTTGGGAGGTCCGTAGGAAAATATAGAACTCGGACGTATACCTGAAATCGAATTCCGGGGTCCCGAGCCCGAGAAATGAATTTTTAAAGGAAATTATTTTTCTAAAATTGTTAAGAAAGAATTGAAATGAAAATTGATTAGAACATATTGGTATCTGGCCCGTATTTTCTTTTCGGTGCCTGTTACATGTCTTATATGTGATTTAAGATATTTTTGTAAAGTTTGGTTGAAATCGGACGTCGTTTGACGTGTTTCGGGCTTAAAGTTCTAGATTTAAAACTTAATGAAGTTTGAAGAAAAACTCTTAATTTTGAGGTTTGATTCATTGTTTTTTATGTTAATTTGGCAATTTGATCGCACGGTTAAGTTTGTAGGAAGTTGTTGAGTTAGTGTATGCATTTGGTTAGGAGCTCCGAGGGCTCGAGAGTGTTTTGGAGTGGTTTTGGACTTAAGAAAAATTGCAGATTTTGCTTCAGCTGCTGCAGGCCTCATTTCTTCTTCGCGTTCGCGTTCTTCCTCCCGCGTTCGAGATGCTTTAATTTTTCCCTTCTTCATGTTCGCGTCCCAGCCCACGCGTTTGCATATGGTTATTTGACCCTGGGGGCTTAGCCTTCTTTTCCTCTTCGTGTTCGCATTCGTACCCTCGCTATTGCGTAGCCTTGCAGGACGTATTCATCACGTTCGCGTGAGGGCCCACGCGTTCGCATTGGTCAATTTCTGGATCGCAGCCCTTTTACACTTCGCGTTCACATTCTTCATCTCGCGAACACGGTGGTCTGTTAAGTGCTACCCTTCGCGAACGCGACTAGCCTATCGCGAACGCGAAGGGCAATTTTGCCGAGTTATATTTCAATTTCCAGAACAGTGTTGTTGCGGGATTTAACTAAGTTTTCATAAAAACCTTTTTTCTCCAAGCTCTTAGGCGTCTATTGAAGCAATTCTTCATCAAGACCTCTTGGGTTAGTAATTCTTAATTTATTTCCTTCCGTTTCCTTCAATATCCATTGAAATCCTAAGCCAAAAACATGTAATTAAGGGTAGAAATTGTTGAAAATGGGCAGAGTTAGGGCTTTTTGATTTTTCTTTATTTAGACATCGTTTTGGGGTCGAATTTGAAAACAAATTATATATTTGATTTAAACCTCGTGTTTTGACCAAGCGGGCCCGGGGTCAATTTTTGGAATTTCTGGAAGAAAGCTTGGACATCTATAATTTGGCATTGGGTTGGATTTGTTAAGCATATATTGATGTTAAAACGTCATTATTGTATAGATTTGATTGATTTGGAGCTGAATTAGAGAGGGAAAGCGGTTGTTGTAGATTGAATTGGCCGTGGAAGTTTGAGGTAAGTGTTTGGTCTAAACTTAGCTTGAGGGATTAAGAGTTGCGTCTTATTTACTATGTGGTAATTGTCGAGTACGATGTGTAGGCATGGTAACGAGTATCTAAACGTTGGTGTCTAGAATGACCGTGAGTGTTTAAATTGTGAATATCTTGATTTCGTTATATTGTCATGCCTTGGTAATGATTCCTAATTGTTGTGAGAAGCTTGTGAAAGTATATGAAATAATTGAATCCTTTGGAGCATTGGCTTAAGTGGTGAAGTGAGTTATGAAATGAAAGTGAAAGAAGAGAATGAATTATTAAATTGTTCCCCTACCGTGATGTTGAGATTGTTGATATTTTGCACTTGCCGGGATTAATTGTTTAATCATATTCCCTTACCAGGATTTCTATTATAAATTTGTTGATTCCCTTCCCCTTTTTTGTGATTGTTGTTTGGGTGAGGAAGAGTGTTAAAACACTAAGGGTGATGCCGTGCATTGTTTGTTTATTTTGAGGAAAGAGTGTAAAGCACGAAGGGTGATGTCGTGCATTGTTTGCGTATTGTGAGGAAAGACAGTAAAGCATGAAGGGTGATGCCGTGCCGCATGATGTACCATTACGTGCCAATTCTATTAATTATACGTGATGAAGAGAGTAAAAACATGAATGGTGATGCCGTGCACATTTTACATCGTTGCTTGGTGAGGATGAGAGTAAAACCACGAATGGTGATGTCGTGCAATTATTGATTTCCGATGTTTTGTTTATGATTGAGCTATGTTGTTTTCTTTCGTTATCCGGTGATTTTATTCGGAGTTGTTATTTTTCCCTGTAGAATGCTCCCCTTCCCATATTATTTACTTGTCCTTGTATTTCGATTCCGTGGTATATATGTACGTAACTGCACAGGTTGATGTGGTGGTCTAGTCTAGCCTCGTCACTACTTTGTCGGGGTTAGGCTAGGCACTTACCAACATATAGGGTCGGTTGTGCTGATACTATACTCTGTGCTCTTTTGCACAGATCCAGGCATTGGGCAGCAGCATTAGCGTGGGAGTTAGTTTTCAGTCCAGCGTGATACCGAGGTAGCCTTGTAGACGTCCGCAGGCCCGGCGTCTCCTCTATCTTTTATTTTAGTCTGTTATCTCATGTATTCAAGACAAATATTTTGTACTTTCTTTCAAACAATTGTATTTAGTACTCTTAGTGGTTCGTGAGTATGTGGCACCAGCTCTTGGTTAGAGGTTATGTTGATTCTTCTGCATTATAGTTCAGATTCTTTAATTTAAGACTTCCGCTTATTTACTTTATTCCGTTGTTTGCATGATATTACTATTAGTTGTTAAAAAAAGTAAATCAGATAATGAAAAAGGTTGTTAAGGGTTGGCTTGCCTAGCTCTCGTTAGTAGGCGCCATCCTAACTCCCGAGGGTGGGAAATTCGGGTCCTGACAAGTTGGTATCGGAGCTCTAGGTTGCACAGGTCTCACAACTCCAGGACAAGGTTAGTAGAGTCCGAGGGATCGGTACTGAGACGCCTGATTTTATCCCCCAGAGGCTACAGAGTTAGGGAAAGTTTCACATTTGTTCTTTCTTGTCGTGCGGTTTTGCTTCTCAATGCTAATTAAATTTCTACTCTGTTCTTTCGCAGATGGAGAGAACACGCGCTTCCTCATCTTCTGATCAGAAGTCCGAGCTCCTGGAAGCTCCCGCTAGGGGCATAGGGCAAGGTCAAGGCCGTGCTAGAGCCCGAGGTAGGGGCAAAACTCAGCCTCGAGCAGTAGAACCAGTGGCGGAGCCTCAGGTTGACTTCAACGAGGAGGTTTCGGCCCCAGGCCCAGCAGTCCCGTTGGGCCCAGCTCAGATCCTAGAGGGGTTTCTTGCTACCCCAGTTCTTCAGGACGCTCTGGTCCGATTGGTGCGTCTTATGGAGAGTGTCACTCGAGCAGGTTTGTTTCCTGTAGCACCAGCCATCTCTCAGGCTGGAGGAGGGGCCCAGACTTCTGCTACTCGTACTCCGGAGCAGGTAGCTCCCCAGATTCAGTCTCCAGCAATTCAGCCAGTTGGAGCAGCTCAGCCGGGTGTGGTAGCCCAGGCCGGTGATGGGGCAGCTATGTCTGCCGATGTTTTATGGAGATTGGATAGATTCACCAATCTTTTCACTAATCCTCGGGATTATTTGGACAGTTGCCAGGAGGTTCTTCGAAACATGGGTATTGTTGTGACCAATGGGGTTGATTTCGCTACATTCCGGTTGTCTGGATCTGCCAAGACTTGGTTGAGGGATTATTGTTTTGCTAGACCAGTAGGATCTCCAGCCTTGACCCGGGAGCAGTTCACGCATATATTTCTGGAGAAGTTTCTCCCTATTACACAGCGAGAGGCCTATCGCAGGCAGTTCAAGCGTCTCCATCAGGGATCCATGACAGTCACCCAGTATGAGACCAGGTTTATTGAGTTGGCCCACCATGATATTGTTATACTCCCCACTGAGAGGGAGAGATTGAGATGGTTTATTAATGGACTCATTCAGCCTATTCGTCTCCAGATGGCTAGAGACGCCGGGAGCGAGATATCATCTGAGGAGGCGGCCAATGTGGCCCGGAGGATTAAGATAGTATTGTCACAGGGGGTAGTCATAGAGCAGACAAGAGACCTCATCAGTCAGGCCGATTCAGTGGTGCCTCATCTGGAGGCAGAGATTCGTATGATAATGGTCAGCTTTCTAGGCCTTTCCAGTTAGCCCTTCAGGTTTCTCAAGGTGCCCCAGGTGGTCGTGGTTCACACGTGCACTATTCTAATCAGCAACCATTCAGTGCACCACCAGCTCCTATCAGTGCACCGCCACTTCAGAGTTTCCGTGGTGGTCATTTAGCTTGATAGGGCCAGCAGCCGAGGAGTTGTTACACTTGTGCTGACACGGGTCATATTGCCAGATTTTGCCCTCGAGCACCGAGTAGTTCTCAGAACAACTGTTCTCGTGCCATGGTTTAGGCACCAAGTGTTCAACAGCCCACCCCGCCAGCTAGTGGTGGGGGTAGAGGTGCTAGAGATGGAGGTAGAGGTCATATAGGTGGAGCACAGACCGCCAAAGGTGGAGGCCAGCCAGCAGCAGGCCATCCTAGAGACGTAGATCAGAGTGGTGGGGAACAGCCCCAATGTTATGCTTTTTAGGCTAGGCCCGATGCAGAGGCTTCAGATGCGGTTATTGTAGGTACGGTTATGGTTTGTGATAGAGATGCTTCAGTATTGTTTGATTCGGGGTCTACGTATTCGTATGTGTCATCCTATTTTGCCCCGTATTTGGTCATGCCTAGTGATGCATTGGGTATTCCTGTTTATGTGTCTACGCTGGTGGGTGATTCTATCGTGGTCGATCGAGTCCATCGTTCTTGTGTTGTGGTGATTTGGTATCTAGAGACTCATGTAGATTTTTTGTTTTTAGATATGGTCGACTTTGATATTATATTGGGGATGGACTGGTTATCACCATATCATGCTATCTTGGACTGCCATGCCAAGACTATGACCTTGGCATTACCGGGTATGCCACATTTAGAGTGGAGAGGGACTCCTGGTCATTCTACCTGCAGTGTTACGTCAAATGTGCAGGCTCGGCGTATGGTCGAGAAGGGGTGTTTGGGCTATTTAGCCCATGTTCGTAATTCCAATTATGAAGTTCTCTCTATTGATTCTATGCCCATTGTTTGTGAGTTCTCTAATATTTTTCCATCAGACCTGTCGGGTATGCCACGTGACAGGGATATTGATTTCTGCATTGATCTGGTTCCGGGCACTTAGCCTATTTCTATTCCGCCATATCGCATGGTCCCGTCGGAGTTGAAATAATTAAAGGAACAATCGCCGGTGTTATTTGTCGAGAAGAAGTATAGGTCAATGAGAATGTGTATTGATTACCGACAATTGAACAAGGTAACAATCAAGAATAAGTATCCATTGCTGAGGATTGATGATTTGTTTGACCAGCTTCAGGGTTCCAGGGTATTTTCCAAGATTGACTTGCGATCTGGCTACCATTAGTTGAGGATTAGCGCATCCAATGTCCCTAAGATAGCTTTCCGAACTTGGTATGGGCATTATGAGTTCTTGGTTATGTCATTTGGGTTGACAAATTCCCCAGCAGCTTTCATGGACTTAATGAACCGAGTGTTCAGGCCTTATTTGGATTCATTCGTGATAGTTTTCACCCCGCAACCAAGAGGAGCACGAGCAGCACCTTAGAGTGGTTCTTTGAACTCTGAGGGATAGTCAGTTATATGCAAAGTTGTCCAAGTGTGAATTCTAGTTGGGTTCAGTTGCATTTCCGGGTCATGTAGTATCAGGATGACCCAAAGAAGATTGAGGAAGTACAAAGATTCGGAGTTTCTTAGGGTTGGAAGGCTACTATCGACGGTTCGTGGAGGGGTTATCATCTGTTGCAGCCCCGATGACCAGATTCACCCAGAAGGGTGCCCAGTTCAGATGGTCAGACGAGTGTGAGGTGAGCTTTCAGAGGCTCAAGATAGCTCTGACTATGGCACCGGTGTTGGTCTTACCCAAAGGTACATGGCCCTATATAGTCTATTGTGATGCTTCCCGTGTTGGTCTTGGAGCAGTGTTGATGCAGGATGGCAAGGTCATTGCCTATGCTTCGAGGCAGTTGAAGATTCATGAGAAGAACTATCAGGTTCATAATTTGGAGTTGGCAGCCATAGTTCATGCATTAAAGATTTGGAGGCATTATCTGTATGGCATGGCATGTGAGGTGTTCATAGATCACAAGAGTCTTCATTACTTGTTCAAGCAAAAGGATTTGAATTTGAGGCGGAGGAGGTGGTTGGAGTTGTTAAAGGATTATGACATCACCATTCTATATCATCCGGGGAAGACCAATGTGGTGGCCGATGCATTGAGTAGGAAGACAGCCAGTATGGGCAGTCTTGCTTATATTCCCGTAGTTGAGAAGCCACTTTCTTTGGATGTTCAGGCTTTAGCCAATGAGTTCGCGAGGTTGGATATTTCTGAGCCCAATCGTGTATTAGCTTGCACGGTCGCTCATTCTTCATTATTGGAGCATATCCGTGATCGGTAGTATGATGATCCCCATTTGTGTGTCCTTAGAGACGCGGTGCAAGGAGGTGCCAGGAAGGTTACTTTAGATGATGATGGAGTTTTAAGATTGCAGGGTAGAGTTTGTGTGCCTAATGTTGATGGGCTCCAAGAGTTGATTTTAGAGGAGGCCCACGGTTCCTAGTACTCTATTCATCCGGGCGCCGCAAAGATGTATCAGGATTTGCGGTAGCATTATTGGTGGTGTAGAATGAAGAAGGATATCGTATCATATGTGGCTCGTTGTTTGAATGGTTAGCAGGTTTAAGTACGAGCATCAGAGGCCTGGTGGTTTGATTTAGAAGATCGATCTTCCCGAGTGGAAATGGGAGCGGATCACTATGGATTTTGTTATTGGACTTCCACTGACTCGGAAGAAGTTCGATGCGATATGAGTCATTGTTGATAGGCTGACCAAGTCAGCGCATTTCATTCCTGTGGCAGTCTCCTTTCTTATGAGAGTTTTGCTGAGATCTATATTCGGGAGATTGTTGGCCTTCATGGTGTGCCCATGTCTATCATTTCGGATCAGGGTACGTAGTTTACCTTGCACTTCTGGAGGGCAGTTCAGCAAGAGTTGGGCACACGGGTTGAGTTTAGCACAACATTTCATCCCCAGACGGACGGTCAGTCCGAGCGGACTATTTTGATTTTAGAGGATACACTCCGAGCTTGTGTTATTGACTTTGGGGCTTCGTGGGATAAATTCTTGCCTTTAGCAGAGTTTTCCTACAACAACAACTACCAGTCGAGCATCCAGATGGCTTCTTATGAGGCTTTATATGGTAGGCGGTGTTGATCTCCGATTGGGTGATTTGAGTCGGGAGAGGCTCGGTTGATGGGTACGTATTTAGTTCAGGAGGCCTTGGACAAGGTCAAGATCATTTAGGACAGGATTTGTTCAGCTCAGTCCAAGCAAAAGAGCTAGGCATACCGCAAGGTTCGATATGTGGCTTTTATGGTTGGTGAGCGGGTATTGCTCCGAGTGTCGCCTATGAAAGGCGTGATGACATTTCGGAAGAAGGGAAAGCTTAGCCCCAGGTTCATTGGTCCGTTTGAGATTCTTGATCGAGTGTGAGAGGTGGCTTATAGACTTTCTTTGCCATCGAGCTTATTAGCCGTACATCCAGTGTTTCATGTGTCCATGCTTCGGAGGTATCACGGCGATCCAGCCCATGCGTTAGATTTCAGCACTATCCAGTTGGACAACGACGTGTCTTATAAGGAGGAGCCGGTGGCTATTCTAGACCGGCATGTTCGTTAGTTGATATCCAAGATTTTCCCTTCTGCTCGTGTTCAGTGGAGAGGTCATCCTCCTGAGGCATCGACCTGGGAGTCCGAGTCCGATATGTGGAGCCGTCACCATCATCTGTTCCCTGACACAGGTACTTCCTTCTTCTGTCCGTTCTAGGATGAACGATTATTTTAGAGGTGGAGAATGTGACAACCCAAAGGGGTCATCACCTGCTTTCTTATCCATTATGTGCTCACGAGGACTCGAAAACCTCATTTCGAGTTTCCTCGATTTGCGTGCGCAATTCGAGCGTGTAGCGGGAAAGCATAAATGTGAAATTCTATGAAAAAATGCTAAATATAAATGAATAAAATTTCACTTCGGTCAACATTTTAGGAAAACGGATCCGAACCCGTGATTGGACGGTCCCAGAGGATCCGTAGTTAAATATGGGACTCGGGCGTATGGCCGGAATCGAATTCTGAGGTCCCGAGCCCTAAAAATCAAACTTTAAAGGAAATTGTTTTTCTGAAACTGTTAAGAAAGAGTTGAAATAAAAATTGATTAGAACGTGTTGGTATTGGGGCCGGTATTTTAGTTCCGACGCGCGATACAACTTTTATATGTGATTTAAGATGTTTCTCTAAAGTTTGGTTGAAATCGGACGTCGTTTGACTTGTTTCATGCTTAAAGTTCTAGATTTGAAACTTAATAAAGTTTGAAGAAAAAATCGTGATTTTGAGGTTTGATTCATTATTTCTTATGTTAATTTGGCGATTAGATCGCATGGTTAAGTTCGTAGGATGTTATTGAGTTAGTGTATGTGTTTGGTTAGGAGACCCGAGGGCTCGGGAGTATTACGGAGGTGTTTCAGAGTGGTTTCAAACTTGAGAAAAATTGCAGATTTTGCTTTAGCTGTTGCAGGCCCCATTTCGTCTTCTCGTTCGCGTTCTTTCTCCATCGTTGGCGATTCTTTAATTTTCCCCTTCTTCGCATTCGCATCCCAGCACACGCGTTCACGTAGGTTATTTGACCATGGAGGCTTAGCCTTCTTTTCCTCTCTGCGTTCGCATTCATACCCTCGCGATCGCGTAGCCTTGCAGGACACATTCATTGCGTGAGGGCCCACACGTTTGCGTAGGTCAATTTTTGGACCCCAGCCCTTTTACTCTTCGCGTTCGCATTCTTCATCTTGCAAATGCGATGGTCTGTTATGAGCTACTCTTCGCGAACGCGACCAGCCTGTCGAGAACGAGAAGGAAAATTTTGCCCAGTTATATTTCAATTTCCAGAACAGCGTTGTTGCGGGATTTCACTGAATTTTCATAAAAACCTTTCTTCTCCAAGCTCTTAGGCGTCCATTGAAGCAATTATTCCTCAAGACCTCTTGGGTTAGTAATTCTTAGCTTATTTCCTTCCGTTTCCTTCAATATCCATTGAAATCCTAAGCCTAAAACATGTAATTAAGGGTAGAAATTGGGGAAAATGGGTAGAGTTAGGGGTTTTATATTTTTCTTGATTTAGACCTCGTTTTGGGGTCGAATTTGAAAACAAATTATATATTCGGGATCGTGGGTGAATGGGAGATTTGATTTTGGTCCGAACCTCGTGTTTTGATCAAGCGGGCCCGAGGCCCGATTTTTGGGATTTTGGGAAGAAAGCTTGGAAATCTATAATTAGGCATTGGGTATGATTTGTTAAGCATGTATTGATGTTATGACATCATTATTGTATAGATTTGATTGATTTGGAGCCGAAGTCGAGAGGGAAAACGGTTGTAGTGGATTGAATTGGCTTTGGAAGTTTGAGGTAAGTGTTTGGTCTAACCTTAGCTTGAGGAATTAGGAGTTGAGTCTTATTTGCTATGTGGTAATTGTCGAGTACGATGTGTAGGCATGGTGACGAGTATCTACACGTTGGTGTCTAGCATGACCTTGGGTCTTTAAATTGTGAATATCTTGATTTTGTTATATTGTCATGCCTTGGTGATGATTCCTAATTGTTGTGAGAAGCTTGTGAAATTATATGAAACAATTGAACCCTTTGGAGCATTGGTTAAAGTGGTAAAGCGAGTTATGAAATGAAAGTGAAAGAAGAGAATGAGTTATTAAATTGTTCCCTTGCCTGGATTTCTATTATAAATTTGTTGATTCCCTTGCCCCTTGTTTGTGATTATTGTTTGGGTGAGGAAGAGTGTTAAAACACGAAGGGTGATGTCGTGCATTGTTTGTTTATTGTGAGGAAAGAGTGTAAAGCACGAAGGGTGATGTCATGCATTGTTTTCTTATTGAGAGGAGAGAGAGTAATGCACGAAGGGTGATGCAGTGCCGCAGGATGTAACATGTTGTGCCAATTCTATTGATTATCCGTGAGGAAGAGAGTAAAAGCACGAAGGGTGATACCGTGCACATTATTATTACATCATTGCTTGGTCAGGATGAGAGTAAAAGCACAAAGCGTGATGACGTGCACTTAGTGATTTCCGATATTTTGTTTATGACTGAGCTATGTTGTTTTCCTTCGTTATCTGGTGATTTTATTCAGAGTTGTTATTTTTCCCCAAAGCATGCTCCCCTTCCCATATTGTTTACTTGTCCTTGTATTTTGATTCCGCTGTATATATGTACATAACTGCACATGCTTATGTGGTAGTCTGGTCTAGCCTCGTCACTACTTCGCCGGGGTTAGGCTAGGCACTTACCAGCACATGGGGTTGGTTGTGGTGATACTACACTATGTGCTCTTTTGCATAGATCTAGGCATTGGACAACAGCAGTAGCGAGGGAGTTAGCCTTTAGTCCATCGAGACACCGAGGTAGCCTTGCAAACGTTCGCAGGCCCGGCGTCTCCTCTACCTTTTATTTTAGCCTGTTATCTCATGTATTCGAGACAAACGATTTGTACTTTCTTTCAAACGGTTGTATTTAGTACTCTTAGTGGTTCATGAGTATGTGGCACCAGTTTTTGAGTAGAGCTTATGTTCGTTCTTCCGCATTATTGTTCAGATTCTTTAATTTAAGACTTCCGCTTATTTACTTTATTCCATTGTTTGCAGGTATCACTGTTAATTGCTAAAATAAGTAAATCAGATAATGAAAAAGGTTGTTAAGGGTTGGCTTGCCTAGCTCTCATTAGTAGGCGCCATCACGACTCCCGAGGATAGAAAACCTGGGTCGTGACAGAAGCAAACAAAAATCTGTATCATATATACAGAAGCAAACAAAAATCTATATTTCACTATTTTAGTATATATATATATATATATATATATATATATATATATATATATATATATATATATATATATAT
>MU778283.1:38339-66221 GCA_026770625.1 Nicotiana glauca
TTTTTTATAATTATTTAAATACTACTTCGCCTCTAGCACAAAAAAAAACTACTCCATATAACTGTAAAACTCTTTCACGTTAAAAATCCTATAAGTATAATTCTTTGACAAATTGTAGCTAGATTTCAATAAAATGAAATTCTTTTAAAATAAGTATAATATATAGGTTACACGTCTATATTTATCTAAATAACAAAAAAGAGTTTACCAAATCAAATAAATGTGTGCTTACTGTCACGACCCTGAATTCTCACCTTCGAGAGTCGTGATGGTGCATACTCGTAGAAGCTAGGCAAGCCACACATTTAGAATCCATAATACTTTTGTTTTAAATCCATGTTTACCAATTAAATTTATAGGAGATAAATAACTAAATAACAGCGGAATTTACAATTTAGCGGAAGACTTAAACGAAGTAAACCAAAATAACAAGGAAAATCCACGTATGCCTCTACCCAAGAATGGTGTCACAACATTCATGGACTGTCTAAGATTTACTACACACAACTGTCTGAAATAAGAAATAAAGTCTATCTCGGGTACAAAAGGAAACAGATCATAAATAAAGATAGAGGAGATGTCGGGCCTACGGATGCCTGCAGAACTACCTCGGGAATCTCGTGGACTGAAGACTAGCTCCTGAACTACTGTTGTGCACCGTATGCTGATCCTCTACCTAGATCTATGCAAAAGAGCACAGAGTGTAGTATCTGCACAACCGACCCCATGTGCTGGTAAGTGTCTGGGCTAATCCCGGCGAGGTAGTGATGAGGCTAGCACCGGGCTCCAGATTAAGCTGTACAATTATATAATATATTGCAGAATAAGAAACAAGTAATGAGAAGTTTAAAGGGAGGGAGTACATGCCTCGGAGAAACAGTTCAACTCAATAGAAGCAGAATAAATATGAAGGAACAACTCAATGTCTAAAATAATATGATAGCACTACTGCTGCGGCGCGCAACCCGATCAGTACGTATAAATATAAATGTTGCGGCGTGCAAACCGATCCAATAAATATAACATATATATGTTGCGGCGTGCAATCCGATCCGATATAATATCTGTTGCGGCGTGCAACCTGATCCAATATAATATATGTTGCGGCGTGCAACCGATCCATATATGTACACATTAATAAAAATGTTGCTGCGCACAACCCGTTCCAATTATATAGCTTACATTAATCATAACAACAAATCTCGGTAGGGGATAAATCATTAAATGCTCTATCCCTGCAAGAACTCAATGGTACAAGTATATTCATCCCGGCAAGGGAGAACCAGCTATAACCAATCTCAATTCAACTCTTATCATTTCTACTATCACCATTTCTAACTCATAATTAACTTCCACGAAAATAAGCTAAGCCTTTGCTCAATATCACATGTCAACTCACTATTTTAAGAGTACAACAAATGTCAATTTAAGACTCACGGTCTTCGCGTAGAAGGAATTCTCCTTAAGCAAGATTTACTCATCGCGGTTGCGAGGCTCCTCCCGCGAACGCAAAGAAGGTCATACCTGAAGTGGAAAACCTGCAACATTTCTTAAGCCAAAAACTATTCTGAAACACCTCTGAAACACTCCCGAGCCGTCGGGGCTCCTAACCAAACACGTGCACTAACTCAACAACATCATACGAACTTGTCACGACCCGGATTTCCCACCCTCGGGAGTAGTGATGGCATCTACTTGCGGAAGCTAGGAAAGCCAAACATAATTACTTTTTCATTAATATATAAATCCTTTTAACAATTCTTCGACAATAATATATTACAATGAAACTCAACAATAATAAGCGGAAGTCTTCGCATTATATATAACCGAATAGCAGAGCGGAAAGTTCAACAAATCTTCTACCCAAGACTGGTGTCATTGTACTCACAAACTTCTAAGAATACTAAATACAACATCTAAAAGAAAACATAAACTGTTTGTCTCGAGTACAATGAGACAACAGGCTAAAAAGACAAAATAAGGGAGACGTCGGGCCTGCGGACGCCTGCAAGGCTACCTCGGATCTCGCTGGACTGAAAGCCTTCTCCCGCACTAATGATGCTGCTCGAAACCTGGATATGTGCAAAATAGCACAGAGTGTAGTATCAACATAACCGACCTCATGTGATAGCAAGTGTCTAGCCTAACCTCGACGAAGTAGTGACGAGGCTAGACAAGACTACCATATAAACCTGTGCAATTTCACATATATATAGCGGAATCGAAATACAAACAGATAAACAATATGAGGGGGGGAGCATGCTGTGGGGCGTATAATAATTTCCAAATAAGAGTCATCCGGTAATGAAGGGAAACAACACAACTCAATAGTAGATAATGAAACAGAAATCAACAAGTGCACGTCATTGCCCTTCGTGCTTTTAATCTCAATACTCACCAAACAATAACGTGTGCACGACATCACCCTTCGTGCTTTTACTCTCGTTCCTCAGATATATCAATAGAATCGGCACAGAATGGTAGATCGTGCGGCATGGCATCACCCTTCGTGCTTTAACACTTTTTTATCATAATACGAAAACAATGCACGACATCACCCTTCGTGCTTTACACTCTTTCCTTACCATATTCAAACAATGCACGGCATCACCCTTCGTGATTTACACTCATCCTCACCCAAACAACAATCACAGACAAAGGGGCAAGGGAATTAATAGTTTATAATAGAAATCCAGGCAAGGGAACACAGTTAAACAATAAATCCCGGCAAGGGAACACAATTTAAACAATAAATCCCGGCAAGGTAGCAACTCAATAACTCATTCTCTTCTTTCACTTTCATCTCATAATTCACATTACCACTTGAGCCAATTCTCCAAAGATTTACTTATCTCATATAATCTCACAATTTGTATTTCCACTCGAGCCAACGATCCACGAAATTTAGAGATCACAATTTCCTTTCTCATACTCTTTGCAATATATAGAAGTCATCAATCAAACATGGAAGTTATAACGAAACAAAAAATATCCGCAATATACGGATTCACGGTCATGCAAGACACCAATGTATAAAAACTCGTCACCATGCCTATACATCGTACTCGATCAATTAGCAAGTAGCAAACAAGACACAACTCCTATTCCCTCAATCTAAGGTTAAACCAAACACTTACCTCGATGCCTTGAATTCCACTCAAACCTCAACTATCGCTTTACCCCGTGATTCCACCTCTAATCCGCTCGAATCTAGTCACAAATGTTTCGACCTGAATTTCCCACCGTCGGGAGTCGTGATGGCGCCTACTATTAGGAGCTAGGCAAGCCAATTGATTATTAGCCTTTTAGGCAAACATCAACACTATTAAAGCAATGAGACATCTAATATAAAAGCCGAAGTTTTAAATACAAATAAACAGAAAAACAAGTGCAGAAATTCAATTACAACCTCTACCCAAGACTGGAGTCACCAACTCACGAATGTCTACAGAATACAAAAAATAGATTTTGAAAAAAATACAATAGTGTTTCTTCCGGTACAAGGACAACAAACAAAATAAGGATAGAAGAGACTCCGGGCCATACGGACGTCAACAAGGCTACCTCGGAATCTCTGGACTGAAGTCAACTCCCAACGCTCCTACTGCTGTCCAAAATCTGCCCTGGCTCCGTGATCTGTGCAAAAAGATGCACAAAGTGTAGCATCAGCACAACCGACCCATGTGCTGGTAAGTGCCTTGCCTAACCCCGGCGAAGTAGTGATGAGGCTACACCAAACTACTAGATAAACCTGTGCAGATATATATACAAGTACAACAAAATAATAGCGGAAAGTAAACAATTAAAGCTAGGAGGGGAAAACATGTTTATCGGGTAGTAGATAAAACAAAATATCAGGAATAATAAAAGAAACTATGTCTGATTTCTTCTAACACAGAATAAGGAAAAACAAACCACTTTCACTTGTTTCAATGTCCTGTCGTTGCAGGCATGCAACACGATCCCATTTCCTCATATAACGTGGTAGGCGTACCATACGATCCCATTTCATAACATCACGTGGTAGGCATACCACTTGCTCCCATTTCATAATATCACATAGTAGGCGTACCACTCGATCCCATTTCATAATATCACGTGGTAGGCGTACCACTCGATCCCATTTCATAATATCACGTGATAGGCGTAGCACTCGATCCCATTTCATAATATCATGTGGTAGGCGCACCACTCGATCCCATTTCATAATATCACGTGGTAGGCGTACCACTCGATCCCATTTTTTGAACGCAATACACAAAATAATCCCGGCAAAGGAACAAGATAATAGAATAAACTATCCCGGCAAGGGAACAAGATAATATAATAAACTATCTCGGCATGGGAGATCCATCTATAACAAAACTTATTCAATTTCTACTTAACACAATTAAATCAATACTCAGTCTCAACAATTACTGGCTCAGTGTTAAATATTTCCAACCAAGTCCTCATAAACAACAATTAAGAATTCGATAATTTAGCAATTTAGGACTCACGGTCATGCTCGACACCAGTGTATAGATACTTGTCACCATGCCTATACACCGTACTCAACAAATAGAAATTAGCAAATAAGACTCTACTCCTATTCCCTCATGCGAAAGTTAGACCAAACACTTACCTCGAATGCTCCAAAGTCAACTCAAGCCTCTAGTATAGCTTTACCCTTTTAATTTACCACCAAACCGCTCGAATCTAGTCACAAATTACGTGAATGTATAAACAAATGCTAATTGAATCAATTTGAATGCATGAAAATGAATTTCAAAAAATTTACTCAAAAATTTCCAAAATGCCCCCGGACCACGTGGTCAAAACCCAAGTTCGAACCAAAACCCGGTTACCCATTCCCCCACTAGTTCATATCTATGATTTGTTTTGAAATCGGACCTCAAATTGAGGTCCAACTCCCCAAATTGAATAAAACATAGGTTCTGCCCAAAATCCCTATTTCACCCATGAAAATCCTTGATTTTAAGATGAAAACATGATAAATGATGTAAATTATTGAAGGGATTAAGTAAAAATTGACTTACAGATGATTTTGGGGAAGAAAGTTTTCTTGGAAAATCGCCTATGGAGTGTTTGAGTTGAAAGAATGAAGAAATGAGGTGAAAATTCGTCTAAGTATGAAAAATTGCAGGCCTTAGATATGGGAAATGCGAACATGGGTTCGCAAGCAGGCTTGGCAATTGCGACATTTAAGTTTGCATTTGCAAACTCATGATTACCAAGGGACCATCGCATTTGCGAAACTAGTCTCGCATCTGTGAACCAATGACCATCGTATTTGCGAACCAGTGACCATCGCATTTGCGAACCTTGGCCTTCCTAGGCTGGTTTCGCATTTGCGAACCAGCCTTTGCATTTGCGATAGCTGGGACATCGCATTTGCGAACCCAGGCTTCGCAAATGCGAATCCTGCAGAACTGAAGGATATCAAAATTTCAAAGGCTCAAAATGCAACTTGACACCTATGCAAAACTCACCCGAGCCCTCGGGGCTCCCAATCAAATGTGCACACAACCTCAAAAACATCCTACGGACTTAATCGTGTGATCAAATCGCCAAAATAACATCATATACATAGAATGAAGCCTCAAATCACATGATTTCTTCCAACCGTTCATAAGACACAAATTTTCCATTTTTAAGTCTGAAACACGTCAAATGACGTCCGTTTTCGACCAAACTTCACAAGAAGCGCTTAAACCACATATAAGACTTGTAACGGGCTCCGGAACCAAAATACGGGCCCGATACCAATGTTTTCTAATCCATTTTCATTTCGAATTTCCAAATAAATTTCAGAAAAACAATTTCTTTTAAAAATTCATTTCTCGGGCTCGGGACCTCGAATTTCAATTTCAGGCATATGCTTGAGTCCCATATATTTTCTACGGACCCTCTGGGACCGTCCAATCATCTGTCCGGGTCCGTTTACCTAAAATGTTGACCAAAGTCAACTTTAATCATATTAATATCAAAATTCATCAAATTTTACACATAATTCATATTTAAGCTTTCCGGTTAAGCACCCAGACTGCACACGTAAATCAAGGCAAGTAAAAATGAAGTTTTCAAGGCCTAGGAAGCACTGAATGAAAAACAAAACATGTGATGACCCAAAGGGTCATCACATTCTCCACGTCTAAAACAACCGTTCGTCCTCGAACGGACAAAAGAAAGAAGTACCTGGGTCGGGAAAAAGATGAGGATAATGGCTCTGCATATCAGACTAAGACTCCCAAGTCGATGCCTCAGGACGCTGGCCTCTCCACTGAACACGCACTGAAGGCAAAATCTTCGCCCTCTATTGCCGAACCTGCCGATCTAGAATAGCTACCGGCTCTTCCTCATATGACATATCCTTGTCCAACTGGACAGTGCTGAAATCTAACACGTGGGCTGGATCGCCCTTATACCTACGAAACATGGACACATGAAACATTGGATGCACGGCTGACAAGCTAGGTGGCAAGGCCAGTCTATAAGCCACCTCTCCCACACGATCTAGAATCTCAAATGGACCAATGAACCTAGGGCTAAGCTTTCCCTTCTTCCCAAATCTCATCACGCCCTTCATAGGCGACACTCGGAGCAAGACCCACTGACCAACCATGAAAGCTACATCCCGAACCTTACGATCTGCATAACTCTTTAACCGTGACTGAGCCGAACGAAGCCTGTCCTGAATGATCTTGACCTTATCCAAGGCCTCCTGAACTAAATCTGTACCCAATAACCAAGCCTCTCCCGGCTCAAACCATCCAACTGGGGACCGACATCGCCTACCATACAACGCCTCATATGGGGCCATCTGAATGCTGGATTGGTAATTGTTGTTGTAGGCAAACTCTGCTAAAGGAAAAAACTGGTCCCATGAAACTCCAAAGTCGATAACAAAAGCTTGGAGCATATCCTCCAAAATCTGAATAGTCCGCTCGGACTGACCGTCCGTCTGAGGATGAAACGCTATGCTTAACTCAACCCGTGTGTCCAACCCTCACTGAACTGCACCCCAGAAATACGAGGTAAACTGCGTACCCCGGTCCAAAAGGATAGATACCGGCACACCATGATGGCGAAAAATCTCCCGGATATAAATCTCAGCTAACGTCTCGGATGAATAGGAGACTGCCACAGGAATGAAATGTGCTGACTTGGTCAGCCTATCAATAATAACCCATATCGCATCAAACTTCTTCCGAGTCAACAAAAGTCCGGTGACGAAATCCATGGTAATCCTCTCCCACTTCCACTCGGGAAGCTCAATCCTCTGAAACATACCACTGTCAAATTTCTACTACACCCCCTGGAGGGTGTAAGGGAGTTTTTCCAATTAAAGGACAATTGAAACGGGATTTATTATTAAGAAATTTAGAGTCACCACTTGGGAGATTTATGGTGTCCTAAATCACCGGTTGAATCCCGAATCGAGGAAATTATTGACTCTATTTAATAGTTCGCGAACCTGAAATCCGAGTAAGGAATTCTGTTAACCCGGGAGAAGGTGTTAGGCATTCTCTGGTTCCGTGGTTCTAGCACAGTCGCTCAACTGTCATATTCGGCTTGAATTATTTGATTTTAAAGAATTATGAACCTATGTTCAAATTTTAACTTTCAACTACTTTATATTCATTTTTTTGAGAAAATTGCAACGTTATTAAAACAGGTCTCAAACCACGTCACATAAATGCACCATAGTTTTTGACATATCTTAACATCATTGAGATTTGGATTTGGGTCACATAAATGTGCACCCGAGTTTAAGTAGGTAAAATTATTAAATAACGCGCCTAAAGCAACTAACGCGTGGTTAACTTTGCGGGAGACCATGAAATTCGCTAAGCGGCACATCCCGAATTCTAAGTATTTTAATATAAGTATTTAAGGAGGGTGACGCAATTTATACATTTTATTTGGCGTGGCGCACCTCGTTTTTATTTTAAAGGCCAACCTAAAAGAAACTACGATTTTCCATCAAGTATTATCTCTAACGGGACTAATTAATTAGTCAATGTTGTTAGTAAACTATCAATTAAGGAGTTCGGGCCCCCAAACTTAAGTCTACACTTATACAAGAGGAAAACCCCTTAATTCAAATGTGCCACCTAGCTTGAGTAGCCCAAACTCCGTATTATTTCAAATTATGAGTTGAACTCTTAGCACTCTTAAGCCTCGAAACCAGTTCCAAAATGATAAAATTCAATAAGGTTTGGTGAAGGTTTACCCGGTCGTGGGCCAATTCATGAGGTCCAGGTTAAAAATGAAATGGACTCGATGAATCTAGATCCAAACCCCGCAATCTAACACTAATTTCACGATTGGGCTTGGAAAGAACGAGGCCCAGGGTGTGTTTTTATGCAGATTTCAGCTATAAAGCTGGTCATAACTATCTGGGCCTTTTGTTCAAGCCCTAGTGTGACAAAAGGGCAGAATCTAATCACAATTCATTCAGATCCTATAGTTCAAGCTAACCAAGCAAATGAAATTGGTTCAATAGGCAGTTTAAAATTCAAATTTGTTCTAGCTAAGCACCTATATTAATATCCAACCAAGGCGGAGACATTAAGCATGAATGACGAATGTGTAAATCTATGTTAGACTTTACTTACAGATTCAAATGGACCACTGACTTAACATTTGGAAGGAAGAATTTATGAAACTCGCTTAAGATAAAACATTACATGAAACAAGAATCAACAATAAAACCTGATAGACCAATGGGCTGATTAACTAGAATTCCCATGCAGTGTTTTAAATTTTTGATCTCTAACTAGCACATGAATATCATACATCAGACCTAAACTAACTTGAATCTGTCATTCCTCAAGGCAATTTTACATGAACATGAGAAGGAAAAGGAATCAGTTTTGGGATTTAAACAAAAAACCTCAACTATATTATCCCTACTATCTACTTATACTTGATGATCATATATTGGTTGCTGTCCAGTTAAACATATGGAGACTTAAACAAATCAACCTTGACTAATTTAGGCCTATTATCACTACATACTATAATTCATCATATTGAAATTCAAAATAATCCAAAATAGTCCAGTCCTTAGTCACAAACAATGATCTACTGAAGTTCATAAAATTACATGAGGTACAATATGAAAATTAACAGAAAAAAGTTATTTTGCACTTTAATTCATGTCCACAAGTTTGAAAGTTACACGATGTGTACCTGGAGAACAAAACATTAGAAGAAATGAGGACAAAAGCAGTGAGGAGCAGCAATAGTCAATAGCAAGACGATCGATAGGGCAGGAAATTAGATCAATTAACCCAAATTCAATGTTGAAATCAAGCTCCAAATATCAAACCAAACTTCGAACCAAATCAGAATCCAAGCTAGACTATCTTGAAACCCCAAATAACTCGCAAATAAACCCAGGAATTAACAGAAATTGAACTAGGATGAAGAACCAATGAAATAGTAAAATTGATACAGCTTTAGTACTTTCTCAACGTACTTATCCTCTCAAATACTCTTTGTATTTCTTAAACTTGCAGACAGTTTTTCTCCTATTTTTAGACTATTTTCCCCGCTTTATTAACTCTCAATAATGTCTAATTTCTAGTTTTCCCACCCCCTTCCTCTGATTATCAGGCTGTATTTATATCCCCAAACCCCAAAACCTTTCCAGCTCTTAAGAGCACTTCACCAATTAAGAAACAAATTTCCCCATTGTTCTCTGGTTTTCCACTTCCAAAGACACTAGAACAGAGAATCAGTTCCTCATTACCCCCCATTTTCTATTATTTTAGTTCAACTAGTTCAGGCAGCCTGTATTTTAATCCTGGCGTGCCTGAACAACAGTGTTGGCACCCCACTAATCCTAAACCCTTTAGTTTTATTAATTGTCCCATAGATTTCTGATTAATCAACAAATCCCCCCCTGTTTTTTAATTTCAGGACAACGTGGGTCCAATTTGACCCAAGGCAAATTGATTCAAACCTCCAACCAACCTGTGTCTTACCCTCAAAATGTGTCATGGGTCAGTGACCCGACTAATTGACCCATTTAAACCAACAAAACACCTTCGAAACCAAATCAAATAGTTCAAATGACAGCTAAAAGCAACAGGATTTTCGAGTAACAAAATCTAAATGTCTATCAAATTAAGACTAATGCACAGACCTATTTATCAATCTAAAAGTTTCTAACATACTATTAGTGAAAAACTAATGAAAATTGGACCAAATAAAAGGTCTGATAGAGAAGGAAGAACATAAATGACAAAAATGACGGATGATGAAGAAAATTACTAACAAAAGAAAAAAGAGGAAGAAATACCTCAAAGACTTGAAACGGACTTGACCCAAAATGAATGGTCTTTCGATTTTTTTTGATCGGACTAGACCATAAACTTGGGTTTTCATGTGAAAACCCAGGACTAAAGTCCAGTCCAACCAAAAAATCCTTACAGCCCCCTTTTTTTGTATTCTACGGCTCGCGAACTTTAGGGTTCAAATTTGAAATGCATGCATTTTGAGGGGGAACTGGTAAGGGGTTTGGGGTCAGGGTCGTCCGGGGGTTGTATGGCATCAATTTGGGGTCAATCGGGTAAACTAGGGTTCGACCGGACTTCTTCGATTTAAGATTCGAGAAGCCTGGTCGATATTCGAGGGAAGCTATTTGGATATTTGGAATGGGGAGGTTGAGGCGAGGCTATGATGTTAATTTGGAGGTCATCGGAGAAGAGGCCGCCGGGTTCAGGGCGCGGTGGAGAGGGGTGGCAACTGCTAGGGTTTGGGTCATTTGGTCTCTGATGTTGGAGATGAAGGAGACATGGGGGGTTCAAAGGAGGCAGGAGTCTATTTGGAGATATATATACGGGAGGTTGAACGAATCTAGGGCGATAGATCAACTGAGATCAATGGCCTGGATTAACCACTTAAAAAGAATGGTGTCATTTAGAAACTCCAGGGGCTGGGTCGGGTCAGATTAACGGGTAATGGGGCGGGATCTCGGTCGTTGGATCGAATTGATCCAACGGCTTGGATCAATTGGACCCAAGCGACGTCGTTTTGATAGAGTGTGGAGATAGACCCGGTAGAAGGGCGGGTCTGGGATGGACCGGTCGGGTATTTGCCAAAATCAATTGGGCCAAGGGATTTCTGGCCCAATTTTAATTCCTTTCTCTTTTTATTTATTTTCTTTCATTTTAATCCTAAATCAATTTCAAAATTAAAACAAAAATTCTAACTTAAATTAATAAAAACCAAAATTGAACTAAAAATACTAATTCACTTTAAATAACATTTATCACAAGTAATTAAATACTAAAAATAAAATAATCACATAATTTTGACATTAACACTAATAATGCTAAAATACATATTTTTATGATTTTCATTCTTTTTGTAAAGCAATTAATTATTGATTAATTCCAAAATGTTGATTTAAATTGTAAACACAATTGCAACATATTTTTTGTATTTTTCTATTAAAATAAACATTTTTGTTTCAATTTTGTGGGAATAGTTCATTTGAGGCAAAAATCACGTGCTCACTGCTGCCCCTCTTTGCTCGTGAACACGAAGAGTTTTCGTGCAAAGATAAAGTGAGCGGTAATGAGCGATTTTTTCCCATTTGAGTACTCCGTGTGAAGCATTTTTCTGAAAGATTTGACCGAACCTTTGCTTCATAGGTTTCCTATATATCCTTGGCTAAAAAGGAATCAGTTCAATGTAGATTGGGAAGTTTTGGTAGCTGGGACTACCATGAAGCTGTATTTACTGTTACTGCTACTGTTGCTGCTTGTTGACCACCTTATTACATCACGCTAAAGAAAAATAAAGAAGCTAGGCTGAACTATGGCCATGAATTATAAAGAATATTCTCAAACTTGTTCTGCGACCATTGTTGCCTTGTCACCTTGTATTTCCTCACAACAATCCTTTCGTTGTTGTCTTGCACCGACTTCTTGATTTGAACTGTATCTCTCCGCTCTTCAGCTGAGTACCCTATTACTGATCCTTTGAACGTCTTCACTTGACTATCCTCGTCTACCTCTGTTCTTCAGGCGGGCTCCTGACTTCTTGACTTTAATTGTATTCCTTTGTTCTCCAGGCAGGCTCCTGACTTCAAAACTTTAAAAGGTACACCTCTATTCTCCAGGCGGGCTCCTGACTTCGAAACCTTAAAATGTACACCTCTGTTCTTCAGGCGGGCTCCTGACATCAAATCTTTAAAAGGTACACCTTTGTTCTCCAGGCGGGCTCCTGATTTCAAAACTTAAAAAGTACACCTATGTTCTTTAGGCGGGCTCCTGACTTCACAACTTTAACAATTACACCTCTATTCTCCAGGTGGTCTCCGGACTTCACAACTTTAACAATTTCACCTCTATTCTCCAGGGGGGGCTCCTGACTTCACAACTTTAACAATTACACCTCTGTTCTCTAGGCGGGCTCCTGACTTCTTGACTTTAATAATTACACCTCTGTTCTCCAGGCGGGCTCCTGACTTCACAACTTTAACAATTACACCTATGTTTACCAGGTGGGATCCTGACTTCACAACTTTAACAATTACTCCTTTGTTCTCCATGCGGGCTCCTGACTTCACTACTTTAACAATTACACCTCTGTTCTCCTGGTGGGCTCCTGACTTCACAACTTTAACAATTACACCTTTGTTCTCCAGGCGGGCTCCTGACTTTACAACTTTAACAATTACACCTTTGTTCTCTAGGCGGGCTCCGGACTTCACAACTTTAACAATTACACCTCTGTTCTCCAGGCGAGCTCCTGACTTCAACTATCTTCAACAAAACAAAGAAAATTTACTGCCCCAGTTTGGTGGCTGTTTGGTACTTGCTCTTTTTTCGGGGAAAATTTTCTCTACTATCAATAACAATTCTTGTCCCTCTTTCAAGCACAAAGAAAAATTGGTCAGTTTAAGGTGTGGTGATTGGATGTGATATTCCTGGTGGGATGGTTTTTCCCTTCCCTCCTTTCCATTCTTGGTTTTGTCCGACTGTCTTGAACTCGGTCGAGAATTTCTAACCCTCTGACTAACCCTTATCCACAAACTTCCAAATTGTTGATTTCCACTTCTAGCCTTTCTTATCTGATCCTATTCCCTTCACAGAATCTTAAACCATTTCATCATTTGGATTTCCAATGATGCCATTCACGTCTCATCATATCATCATCGGCCTGTCCTAGCCATACTTCGCTTTGAATCATGTTGGAAACTGGTAGTAATCTTTGAAATTCCTTCTTATTTGTTAGAGTCAATTTATTATCGTAAAATCCTTAACCAAAAGAAAAGAAATGCGATGATTTCCAAATATAAGAATAAAAGAAAAAATCTTTCTTTAGAAGACCGTTTGAGAAGAGAAAAAGGACTTATGTGAACGGGACAACCGATCCCAATGATCATGTTGTGCATTTCGGATTAATCAACCCAGTCTATTCAGTTCAATCGATTTCCAGTTGTCTTGCTCCTGCCTCAAAATTCTCACAATTCAATTCTCTACTAAATTCTATCTTTGTTCTGCTGGATGCCTCGACGGATTTCTGCCGTCAAGCTTAACCTATTCGCTCCTTTCTCAGTTCCTTGTCGCCTTATGGTGCCTGTGATGGTTTTCACCAATAAGACTCTCTCATTTTTTGGACTTCTCTCAACTTACATCGCCTTACAATGCCCTTGCGGGTTTTCACTAACAATACTCTCTCATTTTTGGACTTCTCTCAGCTTGCGTCGCCTTACAATGCCCTTGCGGGTTTTCACTAAATAAGACTCTCTCATTTTCATTCTTCTTGCTTAAAACCGGAGTATTACCCCTGATATGCATTATCTATACTTGCTTGACTTGGCATCCCTCGAAGACTGATCGGCAGGCCTTTCTTTGGATGTTAATATGGGTTCTTGGATAGGTTTGGAAAGAAAAGGGTATCGAAAATTTCAAACCAAATCCAACGGGTTAGAATTATAACTTTTGGAAACAACTTTCTCATTTCAAACATAACTTCTGCCCCAGTTTCTTACTTGGGGACCTTTTGAGTTTTACTTCCCTATGACCGAGCCGTGAAGCTGCCTACGTTTCCTTAAGAGGAATCATGTCAAACATAGTTCACCCGAATTCCTTGTTGTTACAGTTTTTCTTTTCATTTATTTTTTTTCCTATTTTCCTTTTCTTTATATATATTTTTTTCTTTTCTTTCTTCTCTTTTCCTTTCTTCTTGGTTATTGATTCCAAAATAGGGTACGAAATAAAATAAATAAGGCTCAAAAGGGTGAACAAAGGGTAAAGTATTTAGATAGCAGAACAAATTGCCTTTGTTATTTCAACCTTTGAGATAATGCCAAGTATAAACAATTAGTGATTACACTAAAGAAATCATACATAATATCTCCTGACCGCATCAGAATTGATAGCCATATCTATACATTTTCCTTCAATATCTGTTAAACATACAGCGCCATTGGACAATACTCTGGTCAAAATGAACGGTCCTTGCCAGTTCGGGGCGAACTTGCCTTTTGCTTCAACCTGATGCGGAAAGATCTGTTTCAACACTTGCTGCCCCACTTCAAACCTCCTGGGACGCACCTTCTTGTTATACGCTCTTGCCATCCTCTTTTGATACAATTGGCCATGACATACTGCTGCCAATCTTTTTTCATCAATTAAACTCAACTGCTCCAAACGGGTTTTGACCCACTCATCATCATCAATCTCAGCCTCGGCAACAATCCGAAGAGACGAGATTTTGACTTCTGCAGGGATCACTACTTCAATGCCATATACCAACAACTAAGGAGTTGCACCTACTGAAGTAAGAACAGTAGTGCGATAACCCAATAACGCAAATGGTAACTTCTCATGCCATTGCCTAGAACTTTCTACCATTTTCCTCAGTATTTTCTTTATGTTCTTGTTAGCTGCCTCAACGACTCTATTCGCTTTAGGACGATATGGGGTGGAATTGCGATGTGTAATCTTAAACTGCTGACATACTTCTTTCATAAAATTGCTGTTAAGATTAGCACCATTATCTGTAATGATTACTTTTGGGATTCCAAATCGACAAATGATATTGGAGTGTACAAAATCAACCACCGCCTTCTTAGTTACAAACTTGAAAGTTCTAGCCTCAACCCATTTGGTAAAATAATCAATGGCCACCAAAATGAACCTGTGCCCATTGGATGCTGATGGATCAATGGGCCCAATGACGTCCATGCCCCAAGAAACAAAGGGCCACGGTGCCGACATTGTGTGCAATTTCGATGGTGGAGAGTGAATCAAATCCCCGTGTATCTGGCATTGATGACATTTGCGCACAAAGCTGATGCAATCTCGCTCCATAGTGAGCCAATAATACCCTTCTCGAAGGATCTTTTTTGCCAGTATATATCTGCTCATGTGCGGCCCGCAAACTCCAGAATGTACTTCCGTCATGACTGTCGTAGCTTGTTTAGCATCTATGCATCTTAACAATCCAATATCTGGTGTTCTTTTATACAACACTCCTCCAATGAGGAAAAATCCACTAGCCAACCGTCGAATTCCTCTCTTTTGATCTCCTGTGGCTTGAACCAGGTATATCCCCATTCTGAGGTACTCCTTGACATCATGGAACCATGGTTCGCCATCAAGTTCCTCTTACACCATATTACAATAAGCATGCTGATCACAAACTTGGATATGCAATGGATCGACATGAACTTTGTTTAGATGATGCAACAATGATGCTAATGTAGCCAAAGCATCGGCAACTTCGTTATGGACTCTTGGGATGTGCCTAAACTCCACTGATCAAAACCGTTGACATAGATCATGCAAACATTGTCAATACGGTATGGGTTCCAAAACCCGTGTTTCCCATTCTCCTTGAATTTGATGTACCAGGAGGTCCGAGTCTCCCAAGACCAAAACATCCTGGACATCCATGTCCGCAACTAACCGTAAACCTAAAATACATGCCTCATACTCAGCCATGTTGTTGTTACAATAAAATCGAAGCTGAGCCGAAATAGGATAGTGATATCCTATTTCAGAAATAAGCACAGCCCCTATTCCAACTCCTTTCATGTTTGCAGCCCCATCAAAGTACAGTTTCCGACCTGGTTTTCAGTTAGTTCTAGCTCATGAATATGCATCGTCTCTTCATCAGGAAAATAAGTCTTCAGTGGCTCATATTCTTCATCGACCGGGTTCTCGGCCAAGTGATCAGCCAACGCTTAGGCTTTCATTGCAGTCCTTGTCACATACACAATGTCAAACTCCGTGAGTAAAATCTACCACTTTGCAAGTCTCCCTGTAGGCATAGGCTTTTGAAAGATATACTTCAACGGATCCAAGCGGGAAATGAGGTAAGTAGTGTAAGATGACAAAAAATGTTTCAATTTTTGAGCTACCCAAGTCAGGGCACAATATGTCTTCTCAAGGTGAGTGTAGTGAACCTCATAAGTCGTGAACTTCTTGCTAAGATAGTAGATGGCTTGTTCCTTCCTGCCGGTGATGTCATGCTGCCCCGATACACAGCCAAATGAATTTTCCAAGATCGTCAAATAAAGAATCAAAGGTCTTCCTGGTTTAGGTGGGACCAACACAGGTGGATTTGACAAATACCCCTTTATCTTATCAAACGCCTCTTGACATTCTTCAGTCCATTTGACCACGACATCCTTCTTCAATAACCTAAAAATAGGTTCACAAGTTGATGTGAGCTGAGCAATAAACCTGCTGATGTAGTTCAACCTTCCCAAAAGACTCATCACTTCGGTCTTGTTTTTCGGAGGCGGCAATTCTTGGATGGACTTGATCTTCGACGGATCCAAATCAATGCCTCGTTGACTGACTATAAATCCCAATAGCTTTCTGGACGGAACACCAAATGCACATTTGGTAGGGTTAAGTTTAATGGCGTACCTGTGAAGCCTCTGAAAGAACTTCCTCAAATGTCTGACATGGTCGGCCTGCTACTTTAACTTGATGATTACATCATCCACATACACCTCAGTCTCTTTGTGAATCATATCATATAATACAGTGGTCATTGCTCGCATGTATGTTTCCCCAACGTTCTTCAGGCCAAATGGCATTACTCTGTAGCAATAAGTTGCCCACGACGTGATGAATTCTGTTTTCTCTGCATCTTCTTCGTCCATCAGAATTTGATGATACCTAGCATAGCAATCCACAAAAGACCCAATCTCACGCCTTGCACAATTGTCAATCAGGATGTGGATATAGGGTAATGGGAAGTTATCTTTTGGGCTTGCTTTGTTCAGATTGCGGTAATCAACGCACACTCTGATCTTGCCATCCTTCTTCGGTACTGGCACTACATTGGCCATCCATTCAGGATATCGAGTGACTCGAATAACCTTCACATCCAACTGCTTGGTTATTTCTTCCTTAATCTTCACACTCATGTCAGTTTTGAATTTTCTCAAATTTTGCTTGACAGGAGGGAATTTCGGATCGGTGGGCAATTTGTGAACCACTAGATCAGTGCTTAAACCTGCCATGTCATCATACGACCATGCAGACACATCTTTGTATTCTATGAGCATTTTGATTAATTCTTTCTGAGTTTTGGGCTCGAGATGGATGCTTATTTTAGTTTCTATGATGTTACCCGCGTCCCCTAAATTGATGGCTTCGGTATCATTCAAATTGGGCTTAGGTTTTTCCTCCAAATGACTTAATTCTTTACTAATCTCCTCAAGAGCCTCATCTTCGTCAAATTCTGACTCGTAATCACACTCAACCTCTTAAACTATTATCTCAGATTGATTTCTTAGACTGGGTTGAGGATTCCTTATGCGCATCATATCATTAGAACCAGCGTAAAAGGAACTGTACAGAAAAGAAAAGAAGAAAACAAAATATAAAATTTATTAGCAGTGAAAAACAGGAAGAAATTGCATTTCATTAAAATGGAAGATAACAAGGTTTGCACGCTTAAAACAAGATGAAATTTGGATTACAACCCTAAAATAATCCATAAAAATTTAAAGAAAAGTCAAAGCAGACTACCAAGGCTCCCTCCAGGTAGGGAGAGGAGTAGCCTTCCAATTATTAATCTTTGCTTTTGGCCTGACAAACTGTATTTCTGCGTGGCTAGGACCCTCGCTGAGTTCTAACACGTTCACCTTGCTGAACAGCTGCTCAAATCTTTCTATCAACTCCTTATCAGGGATAACCTTATCATTGGGAATCGTCGTCGCCGGTCATTTTCTGGTACCCGCCTTGACAAATGATTTGGAGAGACATGGGACCGGCTTTGGAAGGACCCATGCCCTCTGTTTCAGCTTGTTGGCTCTTCTTATGTCTGCGACTGTGGGTTGGAATCCTAGACCAAATGTTCCCGCATTTTCAGGGAGGGACACTGGTTGTATAATGCCTTGCAAAGCAGATCCTAGACCTTTCCCTAGTACGAACCCATTCTTCAGCATTTTGTATGCTACCATGACGGATGCAGCTGTTGCCTTCGGTTTAGGGATAGACTTCCCCTCTTGCACTTTCTTGACTGTCACTGTGTCTGAAACTTGATAGACCCATGGCCCCTTGTCATCTTCCATTTCTATAAATGACACAATGGTGTCGTTGTGTTCGCACAAATTGTCTTTCGCATGCACCACTATCTCCTGCCTATCCCATTCGAACTTGATCATCTGGTGAAGAGTTGACGGTACTGCTTTAGCGGCGTGGATCCACGGTCGACCCAATAGCAGATTGTATGAGACAGCTATATCCAGTACTTGAAATTCCATTGTGAACTCCACTGGTCCAATCGTCAATTCCAACACTATGTCCCCGACTGAGTCTTTGCCCCTGGCATCGAACCCTCGCACACATATATTGTTCTTGTGGATCCTCCCATTCTCTACTTTCAGTTTGGTCATAGTGGAGAGAGGACGGATGTTTGCACTCGAACCATTGTCAACCAATACCCGTGTGACCACAGAGCTCTCATATTTTACTGCCAGATAAAGGGCCCTATTGTGTTCCGTGCCCTCTACGGGCAATTCATCATTAGAGAAAGTGACCCTGTACACTTCGAAGATTTTGTTGGCTATTTTCTTCAACTTATTCATAGTGATTTTGTTAGGGACATGTGCCTTGTTCAAGATTTTCATTAATGCTCGGCAATGTTCGTCCGAGTGGATCAATAATGAAAGCAAGGAAATCTGTGCCGGTGTCTTCTTTAACTATTCTACAATGGAATAGTCCTGCATCTTCAACTTTTTTAGAAACTCTTACGCTTCCTCTTCGTTCACGGGTTTCTTTGTTGAAGCTGAATTATCCTTGGCTTTCCTCAAATCTGCAGGAGCAAAACATCTTCCCGATCGAGTTAACCCTTAGGCCTCACAGACCTCCTCCTTGACCTCCTTTCCTTTATACATCACTGCCACCCTTCCGTATGTTCCATGAAACATCCTTGCTACTTATTATAGGCAATAGGGTTACCGGCTTGATGATAACTTGATCGACACGGGCCCCTTCCACAGTTATGATAGGTTTGCTGACTGCTCCCGGCACAATCACCTTTACTCTCTCCTGTCTCGTTGTGATCTAGCGTGGAGACCCCTTGTTCACTGCCGTAGATGGTCCAACACTCTTTTCAATCAACTCGAGCGCTGTCCCTTCCCCTGTTGGTTTTTCAATTGTCTTTGTCTCACTGGACCAAATTGTCATTATGGTCTGTGATGGCTTCTTCAGCTCTCCCCCTTTATGCACAATTTCAATCATGTTCGCCTCTGGGTGGGATGGCATTGGATTCCTGTTGATGTTAGCTACCTCAGGAGCTTGCACTTCAATTATGTTAATGTCAATGAGCTTTTGTATGGCACTCTTCAAGTGCCAACACTTCTCGGTATCATGCCCCGGGGTACCTGAACAATACTTACAACTGACCGAGTAATCAAGGTTTTTTTGTGGTGGATTTGGCAGTTTAGATGGTATTGGCCTTAGCATATTCAGTTTGCTGAGCATATGGAACATACTGGCATATGATTCCCCCCAATGGAGTGAATGTTTTCTTCTTTTGTGCCCTGTCACCCCTGAATGCCAAATTAGGTCAGAAATTTTGACCGAGAGGGTTTCTATTCTGTGGAGCGGGAGCACGCCATTGGTTGTGAGCCGGAGGTTGGCTGTATGCTTGGGCATGGTGAACAGAAAAAAGAGCTTTGGGATGTGGGTAGTAGTGTTGGGGTGGGCGATATGGAGTGTGGGGGTAAGTTTAAGGGCGGGGTGGAGGATGGTTATAGTAAGATGACGGGATTCGGGGCCAAGCTCTGGACTCGATCGTCGCAACGACTTCTTTCTTCTTCTTCCCGAGCACACCACCGATGCCGCTCTGGATAGCTTGAGTGGTTGCTTTGATTGCTGAGTAACTAAGGATCTTGTTGGACTTAAGTCCTTCCTCGACCATGCTGCCGATTTTCACAAACTCATTGAAAGACTTGCCAATCGCCATTACCAAGTGACCAAAATAAGTCGGCTCCAATGCTTGCAAAAAGTAATCAACCATCTCTCCCTCTTTCATCGGAGGGTCGACCCTCACAACTTGTTCCCTCCAACGGAAAACGTATTCCCTGAAACTCACTCCGTGTTTTTTCTCTAGTTTTATCAATGATAGACGATCTGGAATGATTTGTAGAGTCTACTGGAAGTGTCCGGCGAATACTTGTGCTAAATAATCCCAGGTGTACCACCTGCCATGGTCCTGTCATGTATACCATTCTAATGCAGACCCGCTCAAACTTTGCTGAAGTATGCCATCAGTAATTCATCCTTTCCACCCGCCCCTCTCATTTTGCTGCAAAATCCTCGCGAATGTGCCACCGGATCACCATGCCTGTCATACAGATCGAACTTAGGCATATTGAACCCTGCTGGTAGCTGAACATCTGGGAACATACATAAATCCTTATACGACACACTGAGTTGGCCGCCAAAACCTTGCATATTCCTGAAAAATTGCTCCAGGCTTTTTACTTTTCGAAACATTTCTTCCTGCTTCGAATTCTTGGGTTGCTTTTCAGGTTCTTTGGAGACACCAAGTTGAGGATGGTAAGGAGACGGTTCAGGTGCTTTGAAGGTGAGTTCGGGAGGGTAGTATTGATTATCCTGCATTTGGAACACAAGCTCACTAGAAGACCTGTGAAGTGGGGCTGGTGCAGGCGCCACAAAAACAGGGGTAGTTGTTGGAAGGTATGAAACTGTCTTTGGGATTTGTGGTGTTTGGGAGGTAGTTCCCTGGTGATGTTGAAAATTTGGGGATAAATCCGAAACAAGCTGTTCCGGAGACAGGGTAGGTATTGGGAGGAAAGTAGGGTTAGCATGATAGGCTGGTGGTGGCTGTCCCTTCGTCCATGCCTGGTACATCTCAGCCATTTGTTGTTTCAACTTACACATCTCATCTTTCATCGGTTGCACGTCTACCTCCTCTATCTCAGCGCTTCCTTCTCTATCGGGGCTAGACATGATTACTGGTATCGGTCCCTTTGATCTAGTTTGATAATGGTAATATGCCAGTACGCTTTAGGTTAACTAACTGCTTGGGTTATCTTGAAGAAAAAAACTTTTTAGTTTTTAGAGTTTGACATATATGCAATCGCACGTTGGGATGCAATGCACCTAGGCAGTTTACTTTTTATCATGTATTTGCTGCAGCTGCGTGCGTCATTCTAGCTTTTCACAATTGTACCCCTTTTTAATAGCCCTCAAACTTTCCCATATTTTGGTTATTTTCATTTTCCCTTTCTTTTCTTTTTATTCTTTTAGTGGTGGTCGAATCTTATGTAGATTGCCTTCGTATCATGTCCCCGCATAAATCAGGTCGAGCGTAGTTCTGGCCGATGTAAAAATATGTAACAAAATATTTTTTCACACAAACAACTGCTTTTATTATAACATTTGAAAAAAGGTTTACAAAACAGACGATCAAAGCAAAACTCAAAGGACTGACTGACAAAAGGGTACAGACTCAAAACAAAGATTAAGAATGCATTAATGCTTTAAAATTTCCTGGGGCCCACGAGGCCTCATTCGTCCTTGCTGCGTGCCTTTGTGCTAGATCCCTTTGAAGCCTCTCCAGATCTTTCATTATTTGCTTGACAAAAGACATTACTGCCGCAAAAAAGGTGGTACGGGTCATGTCCTCGCATACTCGGCATTTTGCGGTAATGTAACGTGCATTGTCTCTGACCCCCTCACTAATCCTGTTCTTTTCCTGCAGCAATCGTCCTATCTAATTATCCTGGGTTTCCAGCAGTCGAGAGTTATGAAGGAGTTGTTCTTGAAACTTATGCATTTGTTCCTCCATTCGTGCCATCAGGTGGTAAAAGCGTTTCCTATCTGCTCTGTAATCTCTAGCTTGCCTGAATACCCTGTTTTCGAGATTGACTATTGTCCCTTTCAGGATAGTGATGCTTCCCTCATAATCTCTATTCATCTGCTACATATAAAGTGCTCGCTCTTTCGCTCCCTTTGTCCATCTGGCCCGAATCCTTGCCAAGCTAGCTTCAGATCTCTCCAAGTTCTCCTGGCATTCACGGGCTTTCCCTTTCAATTCATTTATGAGTTTTTGGTCAGCGCGGCTTCTTTCTGGTTTTCTGACAGCTATTCTCATTTTTCAGATACGAGCTTTAAGGACCTCATTTTCTTGGATCAGATTCTTTTTTTCCCATTCATCTGCAGCGGCTTGAATATCCTTCTCAAATTGAAGATCCATGGCTTGTTTCTCCACTTTGCCTATTATAGCCCTGTACTCATGTTCCTTATCCAACCAAGCCCATGGTTCTTGTGATGCCTCAACGAAATCCTGAACGTGAGGTTTTTTGGTTAGCCGTTCTGGTTCGTCCCTCGTAACGGTCTTCTTTCTATACCAGGTAAGATAGGCTGCTAAGACATAGCCTCCAGATAGGTCACGTACTCGAGTGCTTGCCATGAAATACTGGCAGTCCTTCCAAATAGAATAAGCTGTTTCTTCATGGAATTGGCCGTCGGGGCTAACCTCGACTGCATAAATACTGAGATCTTCATCTGGATGTATCACCTGACACCTTCCTAATTGTCTCATCACCCGGCAGAGAGCATAAGATTGAATACCTCGGAGTCCCATTAGGAGGAAGTAAGGACCAATGGCGGGCATGTACACAATTTCTTCAATAGGAAGCCAACCCAATGTCCAATCTATTTGCACCGCAGTGATGGAACGGAGGCGGGATACCCAGTCTCCAAACCCTTCTGGAAATCTGAATCCCGAAACCCTCATGTCAAACTCTTCAATGCAGCTCTTATCTGTAGATCCATAGCTCATATACTGAGGGCAGTGGAACACGTGCTCGATCATCCACATTTGTAATAGTAGATTGCACCCCTCAAATAAATTTGCCCCAGCTTTACAAGCTGTGAGAGCTCGGTATATCTCGGATACTATCATAGGGGCAAGAGTGCTCTTGGTGCTGGTAATTAGGACCTTGACGACTCCAACCACCCTCAAATCAATATTCCCATCCTTCCGAGGAAATACCACAAGGCCTAAGAATTCCACCATGAAGGCGAAACGCCTATGTTCATCTCATTTTGTCTGATTCCCTTTACTACAAACCCCATTTTATGGATCATTGAACCCTCTTATATACCCGTACCTCTGGTATATGAAACGTTGAGTGGAAAAACCCCCCATCCAACTCATAGTACTGGATTCCCTTGCTTATTTTTAGTATATCCATAAATTTGTGTGAGTTACCGGCTCTTGGAGCGATCAAATATTTGTGCCTCAGACCTTTAGTGATGTCTATATAGCCCGCTATCTCCTCCAATGTTAGGGTGAGTTCAAAATCCGATCAGTGAAATACGTTATGGGACGGGTCCCAAAATGTAACCAAAGCCTTTATGATATCACATCTGGGTCTGATTTTTAACAAATCGGTGAGACCTCCCAAATGTAGTTTGACCTTATCTTGCTCCGATTTTCCAAGATCGTCCCACCATAGACGCAACTGCAAAGGGATCTTGTTCCTAACTGTTACTGGCAAACTTGGACTCGTGCTCATTCTGCATGTTTATTGAGGATGATTAGGTAGCATTAAGACTTATTTGACTTAAAGAGAAGAAAATCTGCTTTGACTCAAGATTAACACACATTTTTCGAAAATAAAAATCTAGTTTTGCAAAAACGGCCTTTCAGCACTTCTAGAATGAAGATTTTGAGGCTATGTTGGTTAACCGTCAAAACCTTAAAAAAATGACCAAAGGTGGTTGTTCTCGTAAAAGCGGCATTCCGGGGCCCTTTTAGGGACATTCGGCCATTTTTTAACAAGAATGACATCACCTTAATTTATAGCAAAACAACGACATTTATTTACCCCTATTTTTTCAAAGTATAGTTGAACCCGATATGGGTTGCCTACGTATCCCACATCTGGCGAGAATAAAACTTACGTAGTTCTGCCATAAAAACTACATTTTTTTTAAAACAAAAAAAAACATTTTTTCTCTTTTTCATTTTATTTGTCAAACAAAACAAACTAAACATATTATGATTTTTTTCAAAATCCGGTAGAGTTTTGACATTATTTGGGCATTGGTATCTTCAAACAGGTGATTTAACTCTCTTAAGCCTCTATACCGTTATTTCTCTCTTCTTCCCCCTTTTCTTGTTTTTTTTTCAATTTTTCCAATATTCAAAAGGCGGTCAGCATGCAAGACCGAAAATAATGAATGCACAAATAGCGCGAAAGATGCATTAGGATGGTCTTTTTCATTTCAGGTACACCTGTCCTAGACAGACCCAACCCCTGTGTTGAGTCTCCAAAGTCAAAATGCACATGATGCAAACAAACGTTCCTATTGGGTATCCGACATGAGGTTGAGTTATTCTAGATTAAAACCTGGATTTATTGTTCTAGACCTGGCTTACCCGAGCGGACGACTCGAGCAGGGGGGGGCTACGTACCGGTAACCAAAAATCCTCCGGATTTGCAACTGGTCTGAGCCTCGTCCTATTTAGAAAATGACACTAACAGAAAGAAGTCACGACCAGCGTGCACTCCTCGGGAGGGAGAAGAGAATGGTTTCGTAGCCGTTTACATATAGAGTTCAGATAATATCAAAACGGTAAAAAGCAACATTTAGCATATTTAATCCCAACATGTAATAAAATCAGATAATAAATAAATCCAAATACAACAATTATTCCAAGCTCGAATTCTCGAACCCTAAACCAGAGATTCTGGGTTCGATCCCCAGCAGAGTCGCAAGAGCTGTCACACCTCCTTTTTTCTACTACACCCCCAGGAGGGTGTAAAGGAGTTTTTCCAATTAAAGTACAATCGAAACGGGATTTATTATTAAGAAATTCAGAGTCGCCACTTGGGACATTTATGGTGTCCCAAGTCACCGGTTGAATCCAAATCGAGGAAATTATTGACTCTGTTTAACAGTCCGCGAACCAGAAATCCGAGTAAGGAATTCTGTTAACCTGGGAGAAGGTGTTAGGCATTCCCGGGTTCCGTGGTTCTAGCACAGTCGTTCAACTGTCATATTCGGCTTGAATTATCTGATTCTTAACAATCATGAACCTATGTGCAAATTTTAACTTTCAACAGCTTTCTATTCATTTTTTAGAGAAAATTGCAACGTTATTAAAACATGTCTCAAACCATGTCACGTAAATGCACCCGTGATTTTTGACATATCATAACATCGTTGAGATTTGGATTTGGGTCACATAAATATGCACCCGAGTTTAAGAAGGTAAAATTATTAAATAACGCGCCTAAAGCAACTAACGTGTGGTTAACTTTGTGGGAGACCATGAAAATTCCCTAAGCGGCACGTCTCAAATTCTAAGTATTTTAATATAAGTATTTAAGTAGGGCCGCGCAATTTATGCATTTTATCTGGCGCGGCGCATCTCGTTTTTATTTTAAAGGCCAACCTAAAAGAAACTACAATTTTCCATCAAGTATTGTCTCTAACGGGCCTAATTAATTAGTCAACATTATTAGTAAACTATCAATTAAGGAGTTCGGCCCCCCAAACTCAGGTCCACACTTAAACAAGAGGAAAGCCCCTTAATTCAAATATGTCACCTAGCTTCAGAAGCCCAAACTCCTTATTATTTCAAATTATGAGTTGAACTCTTAGCACTCTTAAGCCTCGAAACCAGTTCCAAAATGATAAAATTCAATAAGGTTTGGTGAAGGTTTACCTGGTCATGGGCCTATTCATGAGGTCCCGGTTAAAAATGAAACGGACTCGATAAATCTGGATCCAAACCCCGCGGTCTAACACTGATTACACGATTGGGCTTATTGTGGAAAGGATCAGGCCCATAGTGTGTTTTTATGCAGATTTCAGCTATAAAGCTGGTCATAACTATCTGGGCCTTTCGTTCAAGCCCCAGTGTGACAAAAGGGCAGAATCTAATCACAATTCATTCAGATCCTATAGTTCAAGCTAACCAAGCAAATGAAATTGGTTCAATAGGCAGTTTAAAATTCAATTTTGTTCTAGCTAAGCACCCCTATTAATATCCAACCAAGGCAGAAACATTAAGCATGAATGACGAATGTGCAAATCTATGTTAGACTTTACTTATAGACTCAAATGGACCCCTGACTTAACATTTGGAAGGAAGAATTGATGAAACTCGCTTAAGATAAAACATTACATGAAATAAGAATCAACAATAAAACCTGATAGACCAATGGGCTGATTAATTAGAATTCCCATGCAGTGTTTTAAATTTTCGATCTCTAACTAGCACATGAATATCATACATCAGACCTAACTAACTCGAATCTGTCATTCCTCAAGGCAATTTTACATGAACATGAGAAGGAAAAGGAATCAGTTTTGGGATTTAAACAAAAAACCTCAACTATATTATCCCTACTACCTACTTATACTTGATGATCATATATTGGCTGTTGTCCAGTTAAACATATGGAGACTTAAACAAATAAACCTTGACTAAATTAGGAATATTATCACTACATACTACAATTCATCATATTGAAATTCAAAACAGTCCAAAGCAATTTAAAATAATCCAAAATAGTCCAGTCCTTAGTCACAAACAATGATCTACTGAAATTCATAAAATTACATGAGGTACAATATGAAAATTAACAAAAAAAAAAAGTTATTTTGCACTTCAATTCATGTCCACAAGTTTGAAAGTTACACGATGTGTATCTGGAGAACAAAACAATAGAAAAAATGAGGACAAAAGCAGTGGGGAGCAGCAACAGTCAATAGCAAGACAATCGATAGGGCAGCAAATTAGATCAATTAACCCAGATTCAATGTTGAAATCAAGCTCCAAATATCAAACCTAACTTCGAACCAAATCAGAATCCAAGCTAGACTATCTTGAAACCCCAAATAACTCGCAAATAAACCAAGGAATTAACAGAAATTGAACTAGGATGCAGAACCAATGAAATAGTAAAACTGATACAGCTTTAGTACTTTCTCAACGTACTTATCCTCTCAAATACTCTTTGTATTTCTTAAACTTGCAGACTGTTTTTCTCTTAATTTTAGACTATTTTTTCCCCCTCTATTAACTCTCAATAATGTCTGTTTTCTAGTTTTTCCACCCTTTCCTCTGATTATCAGGCTGTATTTATATCCCCAAACCCCAAAACCTTTCCAGCTCTTAAGAGCACTTCACCAATTAAGAAACAAGTTTCCCCATTGTTCTCTGGTTTTCCACTTCTAAAGACACTAGAACAGAGAGTCAGTTCCTCATTACCCCCCATTTTCTATTATTTTAGTTCAACTAGTTCAGGCAACCTATATTTTAATCCTAAACCCTTTAGTTCTATTAATTATCCCTTAGATTTTTGATTAATCAACAAATCCCCCCCCCCCCCCC
>MU778283.1:66450-140601 GCA_026770625.1 Nicotiana glauca
TAGACCAACAAAACGCCTTCGAAACCAAATCAAACAGTTCAAATGACAGCTAAAAGCAACAGGAGTTTCGAGTAACAAAATCTAATTGTCTATCAAATTAAGAGTAATACACAGACCTATTTATCAATCTAAAAGTTTCTAACATACTCTTAGGGAAAAATTGATGAAAACTGGACCAAATAAAAGGTCCGATAGAGAAGGAAGAACATAAATGACAAAAATGATGGATGATGAAGAAAATTACTAAAAAAAGAAAAAACAGGAAGAAATACCTCAAAGACTTCGAACGGACTTGACCCAAAATTGTCACGACCCGGATTTCCCACCATCGGGAGTTGTGATGGCGCCTACTATCGGGGCTAGGCAAGCCAAGCATTAAAACCTTTTCGGATAACAACACAACAGTAATAACAATAATAAACCTTTAAATAAAAGCGAAAGTCTTTCATAGCATAAATAACTGGAAACAAAAAATGTGGAAGCTTAACATTTCACTACCCAAGATTGGATTCGCAATCTCACGGACTACTAATGAATGCTACAAACAAGTCTGAATAGAAAAATACATCGTGTCTGTCTCGATACAATGAAAACAAACAGAAAATATGGAAAGGGACTCCGGCCTGCGAATGCCAGCTAGGCTACCTCGTAGTCCCTAGACTGAAGTCAGCTCCCACTCAACGTGCTACTGCTGTGGTCCAAAAGCTGCTCCGGTATCGTGATCTATACAAAAAGCACAGAAGTGTAGCATCATCACAACCGACCCCATGTGCTGGTAAGTGCCTGGCCTAAACCCGGCGAAGTAGTGACGAGGCTAGAAAGGTCTACCAAATCAACCTGTACAAATATATATATATATATGTGTGTGCAATAAAAGGAAATAATACCAAAACTAAACAATTAAAAGGGAGGGGAGCATGCTATGGGGGAGTACAATCCGGACATAAAAGTCATCAACTTAAATAAGAAACAGGGCACAACAATAATTAACACAGACAAGAAATCCAACAGTTGCACGGCATCAACATTCGTGCTTTTACTCTCGTCCTCACCCAAAGCAATCAAGTAAAATGCACGGCATCACCCTTCGTGCTTTCCTCATATAACTCTCATTTCATGGCACGGAATGATCCTTCGTGCAAATATAATCAAACATTGGCATGGAATGACCCTTCGTGCATAATATAATAAAAAACATGGCACGGAATGTCCCTTCGTGCATAATATAATCAACAATGGAACGGAATGTCCCTTCGTTCAAATATAATCAACAATGGCACGGAATGACCCTTCGTGCAAATATAATCAACAATGGCACGGAATGACCCTTCGTGCAAATATAATCAACAATGGCACGGAATGACCCTTCGTGCATCATCACTCTTCCTTACCCAAATAGCAATCACAACCAAACGGGAGAGGGAAATAAATAATAACAAGAAATGTCTCGACAAGGGAAAAACACAATTAAACAGCTAAATCCAGGCAAGGGAGCAACAACAACAACTTACACATTCCGGCAAGGGAGATAATCACATCTCTTTCCAATTCTTTCATTTCATAGTCGATAGCATTTTATCGTTTGAGCCAATGCTCCAAAGAAATTCACAATTCATAAATAAACCTCAAACTTCTCACATTATGTAGAAAATCATTAATTAGCTTGGAAGAGTCCCAAAGTATACCAAAACAAGTACCAACAAAGACCCACGTGCATGCTAGACACCGGTGTATAGATACTCGTCACCATGCCTATACACCGTACTCGATCATTTAGCAAATAACAATTAATAATACTCTAATCCTATTCCCTCAAGCCAAAGTTAGATCAAGCACTTACCTCGGTCCAAAGAATAGCAATCAACTCTCCATTACCAACTTTCCTCTGAAATCCGACTCCGAAACAATGGTATCTATGCATAATTAATTCAATAGCATCAATAAAGGCTCAACAACATAATCACATAGCCTATAAATGAGTTTTCTAGCATTCTTCCAAAAATACCAAAATTCGACACCGGACCCACATGGTCCAAACACGAGGCTCGGACCAAAACCTAGTCACCCATAAACCCACGACTTCAAATATATAATTTGTTTTAAGATTCGACCCCAAATCGAGGTTGAATCACGCAAAATTCCCAAAACCCCTAATTTCTACCTTGAATTCATGATTTAGGGCTAGGAAATTAGTAATTAATGAAGCAAATTGAAGAAAACAAGTTAAACAATGCTTACCCAAGAAGTTTTGATGAAGAAGTGCTCTAAAATTCGCCCTAGGACTTTGGAGAAGGAAGAGCTCGTGAAGGGTTATGTTTTTCCCGTCACTGGTTCTGTTTTTGACTTAAAAAATCGCTAGGCAAAATTGCCCTTCGCGTTCGTGGGAAAGGGGCCGCGTTCGCGAAGGGTAAAGTGGGCAATACATCGCGAATGCGTGAAAGGGAACGCGAACGCGTAGAAGAAAATGTTGGGGGTCCAGGGACTGTTATATGCGAACGCGATAGGGGAAACGCGAACGCGGTGAAGGGCAGTTTGTAACTACGCAAACGCGGGTAGACCTACGGGAATGCATCGAGTATACTGGTTAACTTACGCATTCGCGAGATGAAGGACGCGAACGCGAAGAAGGAACCTCTGGGGGCCTTGAACTTGGCTTACGCAATCACGATAGGGATTACACGAACGCGAAGGAGGGGAACATCGAAGCACTGCGAACGCGAGCCTGAGGCCGCGTTCGCGAAGAACAAATTGTCTGAGTAAAAATGCAGCAAAAATCTGATCCTTTCCTAAGTGTAAAAACACCCCAAACCACCTCCAATTCACTCCCGAGACCTCGGGGCTCCTAACCAAACACACACTAACTCAATAATACCCTACGGACTTACTCGAGCGATAAAACCGCCAAAATAACATCAAAATCATTGAATCAAGCCTCAAAACTCATGATTTTTCTTCTAAACTTCATAAACTTTCAAACTTGGAACTCATAGTCCGAAACACGTTAAACGACGTCCGATTTCGACCAAACTTCACAGAAAGCGCTTAAACAATATATAAGACTTGTACCGGGCGTCGGAACAAAAATACGAGCCTGATACCATAGTCTTTTAATAAATTTCCATTTCCATTTTCCTTAACAATTTCAGAAAAACAATTTAACAGAAAAATTCTTTTACTCGGGTTCTAGACCTCGGATTTCGACCCCGGGCACATGCCCGAGTCCCATATTTTTCTACGAACCTTCCGGGACCGTCAAATCACAAGTCCGGGTCCGTTTACCATAAATGTTGACCGAAGTCAACTTTAATCATATTAATATCAAAATTCTTCAACTTTTTCACAGATTTCACATATTTCAACATAAAAGCTTTCCGGCTACGTGCCCGGACTGCACACACAAATCGAGGCAACTATAACTGAGGTTTTAAAGGCCTCGAAAGCGCGGAATAAGGGAGAAATCTGGTGATGACCCTTTGGGTCGTCACATTCTCTACCTCTAAAACAACCGTTCGTCCTAGAACGGACAAAAGAAAGAAGTACCTAAGTCAGGAAATATATGAGGGTAACGGCTCCGCATATCGGACTCGGACTCCCAGGTCGATGCCTCAGGAGACCGACCTCTCCACTGGACACGTACTGAAGGAAAACTCTTCGACCTCAACTGTCGAACCTGCCGGTCTAGAATAGCTACCGGCTCCTCCTCATAGGACAGATCCTTATCAAACTGGACAGTGCTGAAATCTAACACGTGGGCAGGATCGCCGTGATACCTCCGAAGCATGGACACATGAAATAATAGATGCACAGCTGACAAGCTAGGTGACAAGGCAAGTCTGTAAGCCACCTCTCCCACATGATCGAGAATCTCAAATGGGCAAATGAACCTAGGGCTAAGCTTGCCATTCTTCCCAAATCTCATCACGCCCTTCATAGGCAATACACGGAGCAATACTCGCTCACCAACCATGAAAGCTACATCTCGAACCTTGCGATCCGCATAACTCTTTTACCGCGACTGAGCCGAACGAAGCCTGTCCTAAATGATCTTGACCTTATCCAAGGCCTCCTGGACTGAATCTGTACACAATAATCGAGCCTCTCCCGGCTCAAACCATCCGACTAGAGACCGACATTGCCTACCATACAACGCCTCATAAGGAGCCATCTAAATGCTGGACTGGTAGCTGTTGTTGTAGGCAAACTCTGCTAAAGGCAAAAGCTGGTCCCACGAGCCTCCGAAATCAATGACACAAGCTCGGAGCATATACTCCAATATCTGAATAGTCCTCTCGGACTAGCCATTCGTCTGAGGATGGAACGCTGTGCTCAACTGAACCTGGGTGCCTAACTCCTGCTGAACTGCTCTCCAAAAGAGCGAGGTAAACTGTGTACCTCGGTCCGAAATGATAGATGCCGGCACCCCATGAAGGCGAGCAATCTCCCGGATGTAGATCTCAGCTAATCTCTCCGATGAATAGGTGGTGGCAACAGGAATGAAATGTGCTGACTTGGTCAGCCTATCAACAATGACCCAAATAGCATCAAACTTCTTCCGAGTCACCGGAAGTCCAGAAACAAAATCCATGGTAATCCTCTCTCACTTTTACTCGGGAAGCTCAATCCTCTGAAACACACCACCGGGCCTCTGATGTTCATACTTGACCAGCTAACAATTCAAACACCAAGATACATATGCAACAATGTCTTTCTTCATCCTACGCCACCAAAAATGTTGCCGCAAGTCCTGATACATCTTCGTGGAGACCGGGTGAATAGAATACCGCAAACTATGGGCCTCTTCTAAGATCAACTCTCGAATCCCATCAATACTGGGCACACAAACTCGCCCATGCAATCTCAAAATCACCATCATCATCTAAAGTCACCTTCGTGGCACCTCTACGCTGCACCGTGTCTCTCAAGACACACAAATGGGGATCATCAAACTACCGATCACGGATACGCTCCAATAATGAAGAACGAGCGACCTTGTAAGCTAACGCACTACTAGGCTAAAAAATGTCCAACCTCACCAGCCGATTGGCCAAAGACTGAATATCCAAAGCAAGCGGTCTCTGGCTGACCGGAACATAAGTAAGACTACCCATGCTGGCGGACCTCCTACTCAATGTATCGGCCACCACATTGGCTCTCCCCGGGTGGTACAAACTAGTAACATCATAATTTTTCAACAACTCTAACCACCTCTTCTGCCTCAAATTCAACTCCTTTTACTTGAACAAGTGCTGAAGGCTCTTGTAATCCGTGCGCACCTCACACGTCACACCATATATATAATGCCTCCAAATCATCAAAGCATGAACAATGGCTGCCAACTTTTAATCATGGACTGGATAGTTCTTCTCGTAGATCTTCAATTACCTCGAAGCATAAGCTATGACTCTGTCGTCCTGCATCAATACTGCACCAAGCCCAATACGGGAAGCATCACAATAAACTGTATAAGGCCCTGAGCCTGTGGGCAAAACCAATATCGGTGCCGTAGTTAGAGATGTCTTGAGCTTCTGAAAGATCTCCTCACACTCGTCTGACCACCTGAACTGGGCACCTTTCTGGGTCAACCTGGTCATCGGGGCTGCTATAGATGAAAAACCCTCCACGAACCGACGGTAATAACCTGCTAACCCCAAAAAACTCCGAATCTTAGTCGCTGAAGCTGGTCGAGGCCAATTCTTGACTGCCTCAATCTTCTTCGAGTCCACCTTAATACCCTCTGCTGATACGACATGACCCAAAAGTGCAACCGGACTCAACCAGAACTCGCACTTCGAGAACTTAGCATACAAATGACTATCTTTCAGAGTCTGAGGTGCTGCTCATGCTCCTCCTAGCTGCGGGAGTACACCATAATATCATCAATAAAGACTATCACGAACAAGTCTAGATAAGGCCTGAATACACGGTTCTTCAACTCCATAAATGTTGCGGGGGCATTGGTCATCCCGAATGATATGACCAAAAACTCATAATGCCCATACCGAGTGCAAAATGCTGTCTTAGGGACATCAGACGCCCTGATCCTCAGCTGATGGTAGCCACATCTCAAGTCTATCATTGAGAACACCTTTGCACCCTGAAGCTGGTCAAACAAAGCATCAATCCTCGGCAATGGATGCTTGTTCTTTATCGTCACCTTGTTCAATTGTCGGTAATCAATGCACATCCTCATCGACCCATCCTTTTTCTTCACAAATAACACCGGCGCACCCCAAAGAGAAACACTAGGCCTAATAAAACCCTTCTCTAGCAAATCTTGCAATGGTCCTTTAACTCCATCAACTCTGGCGGGGCCATGCGATACGACTGAATAGAAATGGGCTACGTGCCTGGGGCCAGATCGGTACAGAAATCAATATGCCTGTCGGGCAGCATACCCGGCAGGTCTGAAGGGAAAACCTCTGGGAACTCCCGAATAATAGGAACAGAGTCAATAGAAGGAACCTCCGTGCTGGAATCACGAACATATGCCAAATAAGCTAAAACCCCTTCTCGACCATGTGTCGAGCCTTAACATATGAAATAACACTGCGGGTGGCCTGACCTGGGGTCCCTCTCCACTCCAATCGGGGCAAATCTTACAAAGGCAAGGTCACGGTCATGGTGTGACAATCCAAGATATAATGATACGGGGACAACCAATCCATCCCCAATATAACATTGAAATCCACCATGTCTAAAAGTAATAAATCAACATGGGTCTCAAGACCCTCAAACACTACCACACACGAACGATAAACTCGATCGACCACTATAGAATCACCCACCGGTGTAGATACATAAACAGGGATACCCAAAGAATCACTAGGTATAGCCAAGTAGGGTGAAAAATAAGACGACACATATGAATACGTAGACCCAGGGTCAAATAGTATTGAATCATCCCCATCATACACCAGAATAGTACCTGTAATAACAGCATCGGAAGACTCAACCTCTGGCCTGGTTGGTAAAGCATAACATCGGGGCTGGGCCCTACCTCTCTGAACCATGTCTCTAGGACGATCGGCTACTGGCTGACCTCTACCTCTGTCAGTCCGAGCTCCACGTCTACGGTCTCTACCTCTACCTCTATGATCCCTACCTCCAGACGAGGTACCACTGAACCTACCAGAATGATGAGGCCTCTTATCCAACATCTGACTACCTCCCCGTGAGAGGGCCATCTCAACTCTGCGGACCGCATTGGCCGCCTCCTGAAAGGAAATATCACTACCAACTCCCATAGCCATCTAGAGAAGAATCGGATGAATCAATCCATAAATAAATCTCCGTACCCTCTCTCGCTTTGTGGGGAGTATCAAAATCGCATGGCATGCCAAGTCAACAAATCGAGTCTCATACTGTGTAACTGTCATGGAGCCCTGTTGGAGGCGCTCAAACTGCCTGCAAAGTGCCGCCCGCTGAGTGAATGGGAGAAACTTCTCCAAAAATAACTCCGCGAACTGATCCCATGTCAAAGCTTGAGACCCTGCTGGTCTAGATAGGCAAAAATCCCTCCACCAAGTCTTGGCGGGTCCTGCAAGCCGGTAGGTGGCAAAATCGACCCCATTGGTCTCCACTATACCCATGGTCCTAAGGATCTCATGACATCTGAATAAGAAATCCCATGGATCCTCTGATGAGGAACCGCTGAATGTGGTGTTGAAGAGCTTGGAGAACCGATCAAGTCTCCACTAAGCATCCTAAGACATAGCTGCTCCATCGCCGGCCTGAGTTATAATACCTGGCTGAGCTGCCACAGCTGGCTGAACCACTGGGACATGAGCCTGGGGAGCTACCTACTCAAGAGTACGTGTAGCAGGAGTCTGAACCGCTCCTCTAGCCTGAGAAGTGGCTGGTGCTACTAGCAGCAAACCCGCTTTAGTGACACTCTCCATAAAGCCTGCCAATTTGACTAGAGCATCCTGAAGATCTGGGGTGACCATGACCCCTCCTGGGACCTGAGCTGGGCCCACTGGAGCTGCTGGGACTGGAACCTTCTCATCATAGTCAATATGAGGCTCCACCTCTGGAACTGCTGCCCGGGGCTAAGCTCTACCCCTGCCTAGGCCTCTGGCACGGCCTCAGCCTCTACCCCTCGTAGGAGCTGCTGCTGGGGGCTCGAGCTGCTGTGCGGTGGAAGAGGAAGCACATGTTCTCGCCATCTACAAAAGAACAGAGTAGAAAGACTGTAAGGCCCCGTAAAAAATTAGGCTCAAAACTTAGCAACTCGTGGTGTCGACTACGCATATGTGTTAGGAATGTGTATCTCCCGCGGTTCGGACCCTTGGTAGTTATCTTAGCTTTAAAAATCAAAAGAATCAAATTTCTAGAAAATTGTCATTTATGCGGTCCAGAATGCTATCGCAGATCAGCTATGCGGACCACATTCCTGCCGCAGAGTGAAGCAGAAGAATTATCAAAAATTGAAGTTGAAAATGCGGTCCATTATGCGATCGCATAATCATTATGCGGACCGCATAATCATCGCATAAATTCCTCAAGGATTTGTGGAGGTCAATTCTGCGGTGCAAAATGCGAGCGCATAACAGGAATGCAGACCGCATTCCTATCGCAGACCTAGGCAGACCCTCAGGGTTTTTGGAGTCATTTCTGCGGTCCAATCTGCAGATCGCATTGTGATTCTGCGATCGCAGATCTTGCTGGGCTCCTATTGTTTTCAAAATTTTTAAGACCCGAGCCCATTTTAATAAAACACCCCAACCCCTTCATTTGAAAAACATTACTGATCAAATTAAGAGAGAGGAAGAGAGGGTCTTGAGAGAGAAAATCATCTTCTCCAAATTCTTGTTCTTCAAAACTATCCGGGCTGGGGAAATTCAAGCTTGTCTTCATACCCCCTTCCCTAGAGGTAAAATCCCTAACTTTTCCCACTGAAATTCTATTTTTAAACTAAGGGGATGGAGGGGAGTCTCATACATTGGTCCTTGAAAATAATGGTTGAAATGGTGCATGCATGTCTAGTAATAACCTAAAACCTAGTAAGAGGAATTGGGTTGGGGTAAAGAAGTGTTCAAAGAAGGGTTGATAACCTATGTAAGTTGAGTAACAATTGTGAACTTCTATTCTACGTTATGTGTATTAATTTGTGCACTATATTGATGTGCTAGAATATTTGGTGAATTGAAAGTAGAATTTAGAAAGGAATTCGGCTCCAGGTATGTATGGCTAACTTTAACCTCAGTAAAATCGTCTTGTTCGGTGCCCAATTACTTGGCATGTGGTGTTTTCATGAATTAGTTGTGGAGTTGACCTCTCGTGAGTAGTATGTGTTTGCTTGTGTTAACCAATTGCGGATCCCTGTAAATATTGGGCCTTATGTGTTGTGTGGTAAGGATTGTGAAATAAATGAAGGAAGAGAATCATAATTGGTGAAACGGAAATGACTGTGGTACATCTCTTGTGGCTAGTCGCAGAAATCTGTTGTTGTGATCTAAATGGTACAATGGGCTGTTGATAAGATGGAAATGGCATGGATAGTCATATAAACCCTTTTACAGTTGTGTTGTTGTTGTTATTGGAATTTGTTGTTGTTGTTGTTCTTGGAACATGTTGTTGTATCTTTGTAAATTGTTATTGTAGTGGTATTGTTTGTGGATTGTGATTGCTCGGTGGGATCGGGTTGCACGCTGCAACACGAAGTAATAAGGTGTGGGTTGTGGTGATTAGAGTGGCCGAGGTAATAAGGGTGGAAAGTGATCGATATCACTATTGAAATGAAATATGAGAACACTGTGAAATTGAAAATGTGGAAGTGATGATAGGGACAGGAGAGTTTGGTAACTTGTTTGCCTTGATTGTTTTCCTTGAGTGTACTCAATTGTTGTTTCTCCCAATTGTTTATTACTTGTGTATGGCTTGAGGTTACTCAGGGTAAGGTAAGGTCTGTTATACATACCAGTACAATTCAAGTGTACTGATGTCCCTTTTGCTGGGGGAGCTAAATTTGTGTTATGATTGTAGGTGGATCTGCAGCAGGTACTCCAGCCCACAAATCGTAGCTCCCTCTTCGTCTTCCGTCAGTTGTTTTGGTGAGCCCCATTCCTCTCGGGGCCCTACGTGGCTCAGGCCGCTTGTTTTCGTAGTTTTATTTTAATGTTGTGTAAGGTATAGCCGGAGCCTTATTACCGACAAATACTGTATTATCATGTTGTACTTTTAGAGGCTCCGTAGACAGTGGATTTAGGTTAGAAGCTTATGTATATCCATGTTTCTTTTGTTGGGCAACGAATTAATAACTTCACTAACTGTCATGTATGTATGTATATTTTGCAAAAGGTGTTTTAAATTATTTATATGGCTAGTTCTTGAGATTATTGAGTAAGGAAAACATGGGTTAACACGTGGGGTAGGTAAGGAACCCAGGTCCGCTTGGTTGGGGATTCCCGGTCGGGCGCCGAACATGTCCCTCGAGTTTTGAGTGTGACAAACTTGGTATCAGAGCCTCAGGTTTTAAAGTATCCTAGGATGTCTCGGAGCCGTGTCTAGTAGAGCCCTTCTTATCGGTGTGTTGTCGACCACATCTATAAGTATGGGGCTGCATGGACATTTAGGAATTTACCCACTTCTTTGTTATTCTGTATCGCGCGGTGAAGTGAAAAGTGGAAGTATTTATGTCTAACTCGTGCGTTGTTCCGAAATTTTCAGAAATGTCACCTAAGAAGAAAGCTAGACTCGGCCTTGGGGCCGACGCCACCCCAAGTGTGGCTGTGAATCATATACCTGATGTCGTGGGTGAGAGTGACTCACCGGCCTTGAATCTGCCCGGCCCATCTATTCCAGATCCAAGCATTCCTGTTCCGGCTGCGGCAGTGGGTGCCACCATCCCTCCGGCCATTATTCCTGATTCTGATACAGTTCCAGCTTCCGGTCCCGGGGTTTCTGATGGGGACCTTAGAGGAGCCATCCATATGTTGACCCAGTTAGTGGCCGCCCAGGCCCAGAGATCTCATGATGCCCCTGTGTCCTCCAGCGGACAGGGAGATTCTGCCAGCCCCAAAATCCACCAGTTTCTGCGATTGGCCCCTCCAGATTTCTCAGGCACAGACCCAGAGGTCGATCCGCAGGATTTCCTTGATGATATGTATAAGACCCTTTGAGTGATCAAGGCTACAGAGATTGAGGGGGTTGAGTTGGCTTCATACAGGTTGAGGGGAGCAGCGCGTTCATGGTTTGAGGTGTGGGAGGATTCCCGTGAGGAGGGAAGACCTCTGGCTAGATGGGATGAGTTTGTAGATGCCTTTGTGGACCATTTCCTGCATGCTAAGACAATGACAGCCCATGCCACTGAGTTCGAGGTTCTCAAACAGGGCAGTATGAGTGTTTGGGAGTACCACATGGAGTTTGTGAGGTTGTCCAAGTATGCTCCTCAGTTAGTATCGACCATGGATGCTCAGCTTCAGCATTTTGTTCAGGGACTTAGTCCTTTGGTGGTGTATGAGGCTGCTACAGCAGCCTTGCACTCAGATATGAATTATGGAAAGATTGTAGGATTCGCTCAGGCCACAGAGGCTAGGAAGTTGAAGATTCGGGCAGAAAGGGAGAGTAGCAGCAGGGCCCGGTCAATGGGTCACTCAGGGAGACCAGTTCCGGGGAGAGGGTCATCAGGGCCATCCCAGTCATATGCTCAATCCTCAGCGAGTGCACTGCCATCTGTGCACAGTTATCAGCAGAGCACTCACTCGAGACCAGGTTCAGACAGTAGAAGGTCTCGCCAGTCCGGTCATTCAGGAGTGGGGTCTCAGCAGCAGGGGGGAACTACATGCCCCAAGTGTGGGAGATTTTATACAGAGACTTGCTATTTGGATATCCCGGTATGTTATAGGTGCGGGGTGAGAGGTCACATCCAGCGGGACTGCCGTGCGCCCAGTCAGGGTATGGGTAGGGGATCTGTCCAATCATCTAGTTCTTCAGGTTCTACATCATCAGTGCGTCCTCCAACTCCAGCAGGGCGCGGTACAGTCAGGGGTGGAGCTCCCGGTAGGGATGGACCTAGCCGATTCTATGCTTTGAGTGGTCGCCAGAGTGCTGAGGCTTCTCCACATGTTGGTATAGGTATCTTGTCTATTCAGGCCATTGATTGTTATGCTCTTATTGATCCGTGGTCCTCTTTGTCTTATGTCACCCCATTCATTGCTTCATGTTTTGGGACAGAACCCGAACATCTTTATGAGCTGTTCTCTGTATCGACACCGGTTGGTGATTCAATTACAGCCTCGCGAGTTTATAGGAATTGTGTTGTCACGATATGTGGTCGTGTTACCACGGCCGATCTTATTGAGCTTGGAATTGTAGATTTTGATGTAATCATGAGGATGGACTGGCTTTATTCGTGCTTTGCCAAACTTGACTGCCGAATGAGAGTCATGAGACTCGAGTTCCCTAGCGAGCCGGTTATTGAATTGAAAGGAAATGGTGTGGTGCCAAAGGGTAGGTTTATTTCTTACCTTAAGGCTTCGAAGATAATAAAGAAGGGGTGTATCTATCATTTGGTCCGGGTGGCGGACACCACCTCAGAAGTGTCTATCCCCGAGTCCGTGCCAGTTGCGAATGAGTTTCTTGAAGTGTTTTCGGATAAGCTTCCAGGGATTCAGCCAGATAGGGAGATTGATTTTGGGATTGATGTATTGCCAGACACTCAGCCAATATCTATTCCCCCATACAGAAAGGCGCCAGCAGAGTTAAGGGAGTTAAAGGAGAAGCTGAAGGATTTATTAGAGAAGGGGTTCATACAACCGAGTGTGTCGTTGTGGGGTGTTCCGGTTCTTTTTGTTAGAAAGAATGATGGGTCGCTTCTGATGTGCATTGATTATCGGCAGCTCAACAAAGTCACCATCAAGAATAAATATCCTTTGCCTCGGATAGATGATTTGTTCGACCAATTTCAAGGTGCAAAATTCTTCTCCAAAATCGATCTGTGGTCCGGGTATCACCAATTGAAGATCAGAGAGCGGGATATTCCTAAGACCGCCTTCAGAACTCGCTATGGTCACTTCGAATTCTTGGTCATATCTTTTGGGCTAACCAAAGCCCTGGCAGCTTTCATAGACCTTATGAATCGGGTTTTCAAGCCATTTCTAGACTTCTTTGTGATTGTTTTCATTGATGACATCCTCGTTTATTCGCGGAGCAGGGAGGATCATGCGAATCATCTATGAGCAGTATTGCAGACTCTTCATCAGCACCAGTTGTACGCTATGTTTTCAAAATGTGAATTTTGGTTGGAGTCCATCGCTTTTCTGGGTCATGTTGTTTCTAGTGAAGGGATTCAGGTGGATCCCCAGAAGATTGCAGCAGTGAAGGATTAACCTAGACCCACGACCCCAACGGAGGTTCGTAGCTTCTTGGGTTTAGCCAAGTACTATCGGAGGTTTGTGGAGGGATTCTCTACCCTCACCTCCCCATTGACTAAATTGACACAGAAAGCAGTTAAGTTTCATTGGTCCGACACATGTGAGAAGAGTTTTCAGGAATTGAAGTCATGGTTGACCTCTGCACCAGTATTGGCTTTGCCAGAAGGCACGGAAGGATTTGTGGTTTATTGTGATGCCTCCAGGGTTGGTTTGGGGTGTGTATTGATGTTGCATGGGAAGGTTATAGCGTATGCTTCAAGGCAACTCAAGAATCACGAGAAGAATTACCCGACGCATGCTTTAGAGCTTGCGGCAGTTGTGTTTGCTTTAAATATTTGGCAGCATTATCTTTATGGTGTCCATATGGATGTGTTCTCAAACCAAAAGAGTCTCCATTATTTGTTCAAGCAGAGGGAATTGAATTTAAGGCAGCGACAGTGGTTAGAATTGCTCAAGGATTATGATATGAACATTTTGTACCATCCAGTGAAGGCGAATGTGGTGGCCGACGGCCTCAGTCAGAAATCCATGGGTAGTTTGACTCACTTGGGAGTGGATCGGAGGTCCTTGGCTCAGGAGGTTTACCAATTGGCCAGTCTAGGGGTTCGCATTTCGGCGTCAGATGAGGGAAATGTTATGGTACATAACTGAGCAGAATCGTCTCTCGTAGCAGAAGTCAAGGAAAAGCAGTTTATGGATCCAGCATTGGCTCAAATGAAAAAAATAGTTTTGAATAACAAGACTTCGGCATTTTCACTCAGCGGCGAGGATGGTGTATTGCGGTGTCAAGGTAGGTGTCAAGGTAGGCTATGCGTTCCGGATGTGGATAAGCTTCGTGAGAGGGAGACGGCGGAGGCTCATAATTCCAGGTATTCCGTGCACCCAGGTGCTACGAAAATGTATCATGATCTCAATGATATTTATTGGTGGAACGGTATGAAAAGGGTTGTGGCAGACTTTGTATCTAAATGTCCGAATTGTCAGCAAGTTAAGGTTAAGCATCAGCAACCTGGTGGGTTAACTCAGCTCATGGAAATACCAATGTGGAAATGGGAGATGATCAACATGGATTTCGTGGTAGGGTCACCTCGCACTCAGCGCAAGTTCGACTCAATTTGGGTAATAGTGGATCGACTCACCAAATCAGCTCACTTCTTGCCAGTCAAGTCAACCGATACTGCAGAACAATATGCTATGTTGGATATCAAGGATATAGTAAGGCTTCATGGCACTCCACTTTCTATTATCTCGGATCGAGGGGCCCAGTTCACAGCTAATTTTGGGAAGAAATTCAAGCAAGGTTTGGGTACTCAGGTGAATCTCAGCACAACTTTCTATCCGCAGACAGACGGTCAGGCCGAGCGGACTATTCAGATGCTTGAAGATATGTTATGGGCTTGTGTCTTGGATTTCAAAGGTAATTGGGATGAACACTTGCCACTTATAGAATTTTCTTACCATAACAGTTTCATGCTAGCATTCAGATGGCCCCATTTGAGGCATCGTACGAAAGAAAGTGTAGGTCTCCGATTGGGTGGTTTGAAGTGGGTGAAGCAGAATTGCTAGGGCCAGATCTTGTGTACCAGCCTATGGAGAAAGTTAAAGGCATTCAGGGAAGGATGAAAACTGCTCAGAGTCGCCAGAAATCCTATGCGGATGTTCGCCGAAGAGATTTGGAATTTCACGTTGACGATTGGGTGTTCTTGAGGGTGTCTCCTATGAAGGGAGTCATGCGATTTGGGAAGAAAGGAAAGTTGAGTCCCAGGTATGTCGGACCGTATCGGATCGCTCAACAGATATGGCAGGTGGCTTATAGGTTGGAATTGCCCCCTAAAATGTCATTAGTACACCCGGTGTTCCATGTGTCCATGTTGAAGAAAGTGGTTGGGGATCCATCCACCATCGTGCCAGTCGAGACTATCGAGGTTAATTGAGTTGTCGTATGAAGAAGTTCTAGTTGCCATTCTTGATAGGCAGGTTCGTAAGTTGAGAAATAAGGAAGTTTCCTCAGTTAAGGTGTTGTGGCGAAGTCAGCGAGTTGAGGAAGCTACGTGGGAAGCGGAGAAGGAAATGAAAGAGAAATATCCCCATCTGTTTGATCAAGTTTAGAAGAAATTAGGTGATCTTTCTATCTCTGAAACAACAATCATTGTGTCTGAATTGGTTTCTTCCTAATGCTAGTGAAGTTCCTCTAGTTGTGCAAGAGTTGTCTGTGTTGTGATTACTTTAAGTCATGTGAACCTTCCTTTGATGAATGAAGGTTTTATAAATACTCATGTATTAAGTAAACAACTAATGGTAGTGTAGATTGACAATGGTTTATTTATATGCATGTAGTATGTTGAAACGGTTAAATTATGTGGGACTCATTGAAGTGACTAGTCTACGGGCATAAATGTTAGGAATGTGTAAGAGTATGTGCAATTGTTGAGGTAATGAATTGTGTACAAGCTGTAGAGATATTTGTAATTGTGTGATGGTGCTTGGAAATATGTTTCGGGGGCTCTCTGACAGGTGGATATGTCCATATTACAAAGGAAACTCTGGCAATCGTTTTCTAGAATATGGGAGTTAGTGAAAATTTTGAGAGTCTTCATATCATGTCTTTCAAAACCAACTCATTTTCAAAATCTTCATTCGAGGTCGAATGATAATAAGTGGGGGAGGATGTAAGGCCCCGTAAAATTTTAGGCTCAAAACTTAGTAACTCGTGGTGTCGACTACGCATATGTGTTAGGAATGTGTAGCTCGTCGCGATTCGGACCCTTGGTAGTCATCTAAGCTTTAAAAATCAAAAGAATCAAATTTCCAAAAAATTGTCATTTATGCGGTCCAGAATGCGGTCGCAGATAAGCTATGCGGACCGCATTCCTGCCGCAGAGTGAAGCAGAAGAATTGTCAAAAATTGAAGTTGAAAATGCGGTCCATTATGCGATCGCATAATCAATATGTGGACCGCATAATCGTCGCATAAATTCCTCAAGGATTTGTGGAGGTCAATTCTGCAGTGCAAAATGCGACCGCATTCCTGTCGCAGACCCAGGCAGACCCTCAGGGTTTTTGGAGTCATTTCTGCGGTCCAATCTGCGGACGGCATTTTGATTCTATGATCGCAGCATGCGACCGCAGATCTTACGGGACTCCTATTTTTTTCCAAATTTTGAAGACCCGACCCCTTTTTAATAAAACACCCCAACCCCCTCATTTTAACAACATTACTGATCAAATTAAGAGAGAGGAAAAGAGGGTCTTGAGAGAGAAAATCATCTTCTCCAAATTCTTGTTCTTCAAAACTATCCGAGCCGGGGAAATTCAAGCTTATCTTCATACCCCCTTCCCTACAGGTAAAATCCCTAACTTTTCCCATTGAAATTATGTTTTTAAACTAAGGGGAGAGAGGGGAGTGTCATGCATTGGTCCTTGAAAATAATGGTTGAAATGGTGCATGCATGTCTAATAATAACCTAAAATCTAGTAAGAGGAATTGGGTAGGGGTAAAGAAGTGTTCAAAGAAGGGTTGACAACCAAAGTAAGTTGAGTAACAATTGTGAACTTCTATTCTAAGTTATGTGTATTAATTTGTGCACTATATTGATGTGCTAGATTATTTGGTGAATTGGAAGTAGAATTTAGAAAGGAATTCGGCTCCAGGTATGTATGTCTAACTTTAAACTCTGTAAAATCGTCTTGTTTGGTGCCCAATTACTTGGCATGTGGTGTTTTCATGAATTAGTTGTGGAGTTGACGTCTCGTGAGTAGTTTGTGTATGCTTGTGTGAACCAATTGCAAATCCCTATAAATATTGTGCCTTATGTGTTGTGTGGTAATAATTGCAAAATAAATGAAGGAACAGAATCATAATTGGTGAAACGGAAATGACTATGGTACATCTCTTGTGGCTAGTCGCGGAAATCTGTTGTTGTGATCTAAATGGTACAATGGGCTGTTGATAAGATGGAAATGGCATGGATAGTCATATAAACCCTTTTACAGATGTGTTTTTGTTGTTATTGGAATTTATTGTTGTTGTTCTTGGAACCTGTTGTTGTATCTTTGTAAATTGTTATTGTAGTGGTATTGTTTGTGGATTGTGATTGCTCGGTGGGATCGGGTTGCACGCCGCAACATGAAGTAATAAGGTGTGGGTTGTGGTGATAAAGGTGGCCGAGGTAATAAGGGTGGAAAGTGATCGATATCACTATTGAAATGAAATATGAGAACACTGTGAAATTGAAAATGTGGAAGTGATGATGGGGACAGGAGAGTTTGGTAACTTGTTTGCCTTGATTGTTTTTCTTGAGTGTACTCGATTGTTGTTTCTCTCAATTGTTTATTACTTGTGTATGGCTTGAGCTTACTCATGGTAAGGTTTGTTATACATACCAGTACAATTCAAGTGTACTGACGTCCCTTTTGCCGGGGGCGCTACATTCGTGTTATGATTGTAGGTGGATCTGCAGCAGGTACTCCAACCCACCGATTGTAGCTCACTCTTCGCCTTCCGTCAGTTGTTTTGGTGAGCCACATTCCTCTCGGGGCCCTACGTGGCTCAGGCCACTTATTTCCATAGTTTTATTTTGCTATTGTGTAAGGTATAGCCGGAGCCTTGTTACCGGCAAATACTGTATTATTCTGTTGTACTTTTAGAGGCTCCGTAGACAGTGGATGTGGGTTAGAAGCTTATGTATATCCATGTTTCTTTTTTTGGGCAATGAATTAATAACTTCACTAACTGTCATGTATGTATATATATTTTGCAAAAGGTGTCTTAAATTAATTATATGGCTAGTTCTTGAGATTATTGAGTAAGGAAAACATGGGGTAACACGTGGGGTAGGAAAGGCACCCAGGTCCGCTTGGTTGGGGCTTCCCGGTCGGGCGCCGGTCATGTCCCTCGAGTTTGGGGCGTGACAAAGACAATCAGTATTTGAGAAACATAATCGCACGACAAGAAAGAACAAAAGTGAAACCTTTCCTAACTCTGTAGCCTCTGGCGATAAATACAGACGTCTCCGTACCGATCCCTCAGCTCTACCAAGTTTGTCAGTGAATAGCGAGACCTATGAAACCTAGAGCTCTGATACCAACTTGTCACGATCCAGATTTCCCGCTATCGGGAGTCGTGATGACGCCTACTGTCTGAGCTAGGCAAGCCAAGCATTAAAACCTTTTCAAATAACAACACAATAGTAATAACACTAATATACCTTTAAATAAAAGCGGAAGTCTTTCATAGCATAAATAACTGGAAACCAAAAATGCGGAAGCTTAACATTTCACTACCCAAGACTGGAGTTGCTATCTCACGGACTACTAATGAATGCTACAAACAAGTCTGAATAGAAAAATACATCGTGTCTGTCTCGGTACAATGAAAACAAACAGAAAATATGGAAAGGGACTCCGACCTGCGAACGCCAACTAGGCTACCTCGTAGTCCCTGGACTGAAGTCAGATCCCACTCAACGTTCTAATGATGTGGTCCAAAAGATGCTCCGGTACCGTGATCTGTGCAAAAAGCACAGAAGTGTAGCATCAGCAAAACCGACCCCATGTGCTGGTAAGTGCCTGGCCTAACCCCGGCGAAGTAGTGACGAGGCTAGACAGGACTACCAAAACAACCTGTACTGTTCTCTATATATATATATGTGCAATAAAAAGAAAGAATACCAAAACTAATCAGTTAAAAGGGAGGGGAGCATGCTATGGGGGAGTACAATCCGGACATAAAAGTAATCAACTTAAATAAGAAACAATGCACAACAAAAATTAACAGAGACAAGAAATCCAATAGTTGCATGTCATCAACCTTTGTGCTTTTACTCTTGTCCTCACCCAAAGCAATCAAGTAAAATGCACGACATCACCCTTCGTGCTTTCCTCACATAACTCTCATTTCATGGCACGGAATGATCCTTCGTGCAAATATAATCAAACATTGGCACGGAATGACCCCTCGTGCATAATATAATCAAAAAAATGGCACGGAATGTCCCTTCGTGCATAATATAATCCACAATGGCACGGAATGTCCGTTCGTGCAAATATAATCAACAATGGCACGGAATGACCCTTCGTGCAAACAATGGCACGGAATGATCCTTCGTGCAAATATAATCAACAATGGCACGGAATGACCCTTCGTGCATCATCATTCTTCCTCACCCAAACAGCAATCACAACCAAACGGGCGAGGGAAATAAATAATAACAAGAAATGTCCCGGCAAGGAAAAACTACAATTAAACAGCTAAATCCCGGCAAGGGAGCAACAACAACAACTTACACATCCCGGCAAGGGAGATAATCACATCTCTTTCCAATTCTTTCATTTCATACTCGGTAGTATTTTATCGTTTGAGCCAACGCTCCAAAGAAATTCACAATTCATAAATAATCCTTAAAATTTTCAGATTTTGTAGAAAATCGTTAATTAGCTTAGAAGAGTCCCAAAGTATACCAAAACAAGTACCAACAAAGACCCACAATCATGCTAGACACCGGTGTATAGATACTCGTTACCATGCCTATACACCGTACTCGATCATTTAGCAAATAACAATTAATAATACTCTAATCCTATTCCCTCAAGCCAAAGTTAGATCAAACACTTACCTCGGTCCAAAGAATAGCAATCAACTCTCCAATACCGCCTTTCCTCTAAAATCTGACTCCGAAGCAACGGTATCTACGCATAATTAATTCAATAGCATCAATAAAGGCTCAACAACATGATCCCATAGCCTAGAAATGAGTTTTCTAGCATTCTTCCAAAAATACCAAAATTCGACACTGGGCCCACATGGTCCAAACACNTTAGGAAATTAGTAAATAATGAAGGAAATTGAAGAAAACAAGTTAAACAATGCTTACCCAAGAAGTTTTGATGAGGAAGTGCTCTAAAATTCACCCTAGGTCTTTGGAGAAGGAAGAGCTCGTGAAGGGTTATGTTTTTCCCGTCACTGGTTCTGTTTTTGACTTAAAAATTAGCTCGGCAAAATTGCCCTTCGCGTTCGTGGGAAAGGGGCAGCGTTCGCGAAGGGTAAACTAGGCAATACATCGCGAATGCGTGAAAGGGAACGCGAACGCGTAGAAGAAAATGCTGGGGGTCCAGGGACTGTTATACGCGAATGCGATAGGGGAAACGCGAATGCAGTGAAGGGGGGGTTTGTAACTACGCGAACGTGGGTAGACCCACGCGAACGCGTTGAGTAGACTGGTTAACTTACGCGTTCGCGAGATAAAGGATGCGAATGCGAAGAAGGAACCTCTGGGGGCCTTGAACTTGGCTTATGCGATCGCGATATGGATGACACGAACGCGAAGGAGGGGAACATCAAAGCACTGCGAACGCGAGCCTGAGGCCGCGTTCCCGAAGAACAAATTGTCTGAGTAAAAATGCAGCAAAAATCATGAACCTTTCCTAAGTGTAAAAACACCCCGAACCACCTCGAATTCACTCCCGAGCCCACGAGGCTCCTAACAAAACACACACACTAACTCAATAACACCCTACGAACTTACTCGAGCGATCAAACTGCCAAAATAACATCAAAATCATTGAATCAAGACTCAAAACTCATGATTTTTCTTCTAAACTTCATAAACTTTCAAACTTGGAACTCATAGTCCGAAACACGTCAAACGACGTCCGATTTCGACCAAACATCACAGAAAGCGCTTAAACAATATATAAGACTTGTACCGGGCGTCGGAACCAAAATACGAGCCCGATACCATATTCTTTTAATAAATTTTCATTTCTATTTTCCTTAACAATTTCAGAAAAACAATTTAACAAAAAAATTCTTTTACTCGGGTTCTAGACCTCGAATTTCGACTCCAGGCACATGCCCAAGTCCCATATTTTTCTACGGACCTTCCGGGACCGTCAAATCATGGGTCCGGGTCCGTTTACCAAAAATATTGACCAAAGTCAACTTTAATCATATTAATATCAAAATTCTTCAAATTTTTAACAGATTTCACATATTTCAACATAAAAGCTTTCCGGCTACGCGCCCGGACTGCGCACGTAAATCGAGGCAACTATAAGTAAGGTTTTAAAGGCCTCGGAAGCACGGATTAAGAGAGAAATCTGGTGATGACCCTTTGGGTCGTCACAAAAAATGAACGGTCTTTCAATTTTTTTTTATCGGACTACACCATAAACTTGGGTTTTCATGTGAAAACCCAGGACTAAAGTCCAGTCCAACCAAAAAATTCTTACAACCTCCTTTTTTTGTATTCTAGGGCTCGCGAACTTTAGTGTTCAGATTTGAAATTCGTGCATTTTGAGGGGAGTTGGGGGGGAACTGGCAAGGGACTTTGGGTGAGGGTAGTCCGGGGGTTGTATGACATCAATTTGGGGTCAATCGGATAAACTAGGGTTCGGCGGGACTTCTTCAATTTAAGATTCGAGAAGCCTGGTCGATATTCGAGGGAAGCTGTTTGGATATTAGGAATGGGGAGGTTGAGGGGAGGCTAGGTTGTTAATTTGTAGGTCATCGGAGAAGAGGTCGCCGGGTTCGGGGCGGTGGAGATGGGTGGCGGTTGCTAGGGTTTGGGTCGTTTGGTCTCTGATGTTGGAGACGAAGGGGATAGGGGGAGGGGGAGTCTATTTGGAGATATATATACTGGAGGGGTGAACGAATCTAGGCCATTAGATCAACTGAAATCAGCGGCCTGGATTAACCATCGTTTAGACACTTCGGGGGTTGGGTCGGTCTTGTTTGAACGGGCCGGGTCAGATTAATAGGTAATGGGGTGGGATCTCGACCGTTGGATCGAATTGATCCAACGGCTTGGATCAATTGGACCCAAGCGACATCGTTTTGATGGAGTGTGGAGACAAACCGGGTTGAAGGGTGGGTCTGGGCTGGACCGGACGGGTTTTTGCCAAAATCAATTGGGCCAGGGGATTTTTTGCCCAATTTTAATTCCTTTCTCTTGTTATTGATTTTCTTTCATTTTACTCCTAAATCAATTTCAAATTTAAAACCAAAATTCTAACTTAAATTAATAAAAACCAAAATTAACTTAAAAATACTAATTCACTTTAAATAAAATCACAAGTAATTAAATACTAAAAATAAAATAATCACATAATTTTGACATTAACACTAATAATGCAAAAATGCATATTTTTATGATTTTCATTCTGTTTGTAAAGCAATTAATTATTGATTAATTCCAAAATGTTGATTTAATTTGTAAACACAATTGCAACATATTTTTGTATTTTTCTAATAATTTAAACAACAAACACGCACACAAATGCTAACAATTACTTAAAATAGCATGAAAATTTGCAAAATTGCATACAATAAAACAAACATTGTTGTTTCAATTTGTTGGAATAATTCATGTGAGACAAAAATCACGTGCTCACAACCACCATGCCTCTGATGCTCATACTTGACTTGCTGACAGTTCAAACATCGAGCCACATATGCAACAATATCCTTCTTCATCCTACGCCACCAATAATGATGTCGCAAGTCCTGATACATCTTCGCGGTGCCCGGGTGAATAGAACACCGAGAACTATGGGCCTCCGCTAAGATCAACTCTCGAATCCCATCGATATTGGGAACACAAACTCGCCTCTGCATTCTCAAAATACCATCGCTATCTAAGGTCACCTTCATGGCACCTCCACGTTGCACCGTGTCTCTCAGGACACACAAATAGGGATCATCAAACTGCCGATCATGGATACGCTCCAATAATGAGGAACGAGCGACCGTGCAAGCTAACACTCTGCTAGGCTCAGAAATATCCAACCTCACAAATCGATTGGCCAAGGACTGAATATCCAAACCAAGCGGTCTCTAGCTAAGTCGAATATAAGCAAGACTACCCATGCTGGAGGACTTCCTACTCAATACATCGACCACCACATTGGCTCTCCCCGGGTGATACAGAATAGTAACATCACAATCTTTCAATAACTCCAACCATCTCTTCTGCCTCAAATTCAACTCCTTTTGCTTGAACAAGTATTGAAGACTCTTGTGATTAGTGTACACCTCACATGTCACACCATATAGATAATGTCTCCAAATCTTCAAAGCATGATCAATGGCTCCCAACTCTAGATCATGAATCGGATAATTCTTCTTGTGGATATTCAACTGCCTCGAAGCATAGGCAATGACTCTGCCGTCCTGCATCAATACTGTACCAAGCCCAATACGGGAAGCAACACAATAGAGTGTATAAGGCCCTGAACCTGTGGGCAAAACCAACACCGGTGCCATAGTCAGAGCTGTCTTGAGCTTCTGAAAGCTCGCCTCGCACTCATCTGACCATCTGAACTGGGCACCCTTCTAGGTCTATCTGGTCATCGGGGCTGCAACAGATGAAAACCACTCCATGAACCGACGGTAATAGCCTGCTAACCCCATGAAACTCCAAATCTCGGTGGCTGATGCTGGTCGAGGCCAGTTCTTGACTGTCTCAATCTTCTTCAGGTCCACCTGAATAACCTCTGCTAATACAACGTGGCCCAAAAATACTACCGAACTCAACCAGAACTCACACTTGGAGAACTTAGCATATAACTGACTATCCTTCAGAGTCTGAAGAACCACTCTGAGGTGCTGCTCGTGCTCCTCCTAGCTGCGGGAGTACACTAGGATATCATCAATAAAGACTATCACGAACAAGTCCAAATAAGGCCTGAACACTCGGTTTATCAACTCTATAAATACTGTCGGGGCATTTGTCAACCCAAACGACATGACCAGGAACTCATAATTCCCACACCGAATGCGAAATGCTGTCTTACAGACATCAAACGCTGTAATCCTCAGCTGATAGTAGCCTGATCTCAAGTCTATCTTTGAAAACACCTTTGCACAGTGAAGTTGGTCGAACAAATCTTCAATCCTCTGTAGTGGATACTAGTTCTTAATCGTCACTTTGTTCAACTACCAGTAATCAATGCACATCCTCATCGAACCGTCATTTTTCTTCACAAATAACACCGGCGCACCCTAAGGAGAAACACTGGGTCTAATGAAACCCTTCTCCAGCAAATCCTGCAACGGATCCTTTAAATCTTTCAACTATGGCGGGTCCATGCGGTACGACGGGATAGAAATGGACTGAGTGCCCGGAGCCAGATCAATACAAAAATAAATATCCCAGTCGGGCGGCATACCCGACAGGTCTGAAGGGAAAACCTCGGGGAACTCCCGAACATTGCTAACAGAGTCAACAGAAGAGACCTCTGCACTGGAATCACGAACATACGCAAGATAAGCAAAATAGCCCTTCTCGACCATGCGTCGAGCCTTGACATATGAAATAACTCTGTGGGTGGTATGCCCTGGGGTCCCTCTCAACTCCAAACGGGGTAAATCTTGCAAAGCCAAGGTCACAGTCTTGGCGTGACAACCTAAGATTACATGATACGGGGACAACCAATCCATCCCTAATATAACATCAAAATCCACCATGTCTAAGAGCAATAAATCGAAATGGGTCTCAAGACCCTCAAACACAACCACACAGGAATGATGAAATTGGTCGACCACTATAGAATCACCCACTGGTGTAGATACATAAACAGGAATACTCAAAGCATCACTAGGCATAACCAAGTAGGGTGCAAAATAGGACGACACATACGAATACGTAGACCCAGGGTCAAATAGCACTGAAGCATCCCTATCACAGACCAGAATAGTATCTGTAATGACTGAATCGGAAGACTCAGCCTCTGGCCTAGCTGGAAGAGCATAACACCTGGGCTCGGCCCCATCTCCCTGAACCATATCTCTAGGACGATCAGCAGCTGGTTGGTCTCTACCTCTGGCGGTCCGAGCTCCACCTCTATGATCTCTACCTCCACCTCTATGGCCTCTACCCCCGTCTCTAGCTGGCTGGGCGGCCTGTGGATCACCTGACACCTGTATCATAGGACGAGGACCCTGCTGCTGTGTCTGAGCACCCCTCAACCTTGGGAAAGCCCTCCTGATGTGACCACACTCACCACACTCATAGCATCCGCCTGAATGCTACAGCTATGAAGATTGCGACTGAACCTATCGACCTGAATATCCACCCTGAAAACTCTGAAGTGGTGGGGCACTGATGGGTGCTGATGGGGAACTGTGAAGCTGTTGGTAAGAATAATGCGACTGAGAACCAAGACCCTCTGAAGTACCATGAGAGACCTGGAGAGCTGATTGGAAGGTCCTTGGAGGATGGCCTCTATCATAAGAATCTCTACCTCTAGACGAGGTACCACTGAACCTACCTGCATGACGGTGCCTCTTATCTGACCCATGACCACCTCCCCGTGCAAGAGAAATCTCACTCCCGGCTCCCATAGCCATCTTGAGACGGATTGGCTGAATTAATCCATCAATAAACCTCCGCACCCACTCTCTCTCAGTGGCGAGTATAACAATAACATGGTGTGCTAGATCAATGAATCGGGTCTCATACTGAGTGACTGTCATAGAGCCCTGCTTGAGGCGCTCGAACTGCTTGCGAAGAGCCTCTCGCTGAGTAACTGGGAGAAACTTCTCCAAAAACAACTCCGCAAACTGGTCCCAAGTCAAGGATGGCGACCCTGCTGGTCTGGATAAACAATAGTCCCTCCACCAAGTCTTGGAGGATCTTACTAGTCGAAAGGTGGCGAAGTCGACCCCATTGGTCTCCACAATACCCATAGTCCGAAGGATCTCGTGGCAGCTAAATAAAAAATCCTGTGGATCCTCTAAAGAAGTATCGCTGAATGTGGTGGTGAAGAGCATGGAGAACCTATAAATCCTCCACAAAGCATCTGCAGACATAGCCGCTCCATCACTGGCCTGGGTCACAATACCCGGATGAACTACCACAGCTGGATGAACCACTGGAACCTGACCTTGGTGAGCTATCTGCTTCAGAGTACGTGTAGCGGGAGTCTGAACTCCACCTCCAGCCTGAGAAATGGCTGGTGCTACTGGAAGCAAACCCGCTCGAGAGACGCTCTCCACAAAGCCTACCAATCTGACCAAAGCGTCCTGAAGAACTGTGTGCCTATGAACCCCTCTGGGATGTGAGCTTGGCCTACCAGAGCTGCTGGGGCTGGAACCTCCTCATCATAATCAACATGAGGCTCCACCTCTGAAACTGCTGCTCGGGGCTGAGCTCTGCCCCTGCCTCGTCCTCTCGCATGGCCTCGGCATTGAACTCTACCTCTCATAGGAGCTACTGCTTGGTGTTCGGCCTGCTGCGCGGTAGAAGAGGAAGCAATTGTTCTCGCCATCTGCGAAAGAACAGAGTAGAAAGACAAACAGTATTTGAGAAACGGAATCGCACGACAAGAAAGAACAAAAGTGAAATTTTCCTAACTCCTTAGCCTCTGGTGGATAAAGACGGACGTCTCCGTACAGATCCCTAGACTATACTAAGTTTGTCTGTGAGTTGTGACACCTATGAAACCTAGTGCTCTGATACCAACTTGTCACGACCCAGATTTCCCACCGTCGGGAGTCGTGATGACGCCTACTATTAGGAGCTAGGCAAGCAAATTAATTATTAAGCTTTTAGGCAAACATCAACAATATTAAGGCAATGAGACATTTAATATAAAAGCGGAAGTATTAAATATAAATAAATGGAAAAACAAGTGCGGAAATTCAATTACAACCTCTACCCAAGACTGGAGTCACTAACTCACGAACGTCTACAGAATACCAAAAATAGAGTCTGAATAAAATACAATATTGTTTGTTCCGGTACAGGGAAAACAAACGAAATAAGGATAGAAGAGACACCGGGCCATGCAGACGTCAACAAGGCTACCTCGGAATCTCTAGACTAAAGTCAACTCCCAACGCTCATACTACTGTCCAAAAGCTGCCTCAGCTCCGTGATCTGTGCAGAAATATGCACAGATTGTAGCATCAGCACAACCAACCCCATGTACTGGTAAGTGCCTAGCCTAACCCCGGCGAAGTAGTGACGAGGCTAGACCAAACTACCAGATAAACCTGTGCAGATATATATACAAGTACAACAAAATAATAGCGGAAAGTCAAAATTAAAGTTGGGAGGGGGGAAACATGCTTATGGGGTAGCAGATAAAATAGAATATCAGGAATAATAAAAGAAACTACGTCTGATTTCTTCTAACACATAATAAGGGAAAACAAACCACTTTCACTTGTTTCAATGTCCTCTCGTTGCAGGCGTGCAACACGATTCCATGTCCTTATATCACGTGGTAGGCGTACCACTCGATCACATTTCATAACATCACGTGGTAGGCGTACCACTCGCTCTCATTTCATAATATCACGTGGTAGGCGTACCACTCGATCACATTTATTAATATCACATGGTAGGTGTACCACTCGATCCCATTTTATAATATCACGTGGTAGGCGTACCACTCGATCCCATCTCATAATATCGTGTGGTAGGCGAACCACTCAATCCCATTTCATAATATCACGTGGTAGGCGTACCACTCGATCTAATTTTTTTCAACACAATACACAAAATAATCCCAGCAAGGGAACAAGATAATAGAATAAACTATCCCGGCAAGGGAACAAGATAATATAATAAACTCTCTCGGCATGGGACATCCAGCTATAACCAAACTTATTCAATTTCTACTTAACACAATTAAATCAAAACTCAGTCTCAAAAATTACTGGCTCAGTGTTAAAGATTTCCAACCAAGTCCTCATAAACAATAATTAAGAATTTGATAATTTAGCAATTTAGGACTCACGGTCAAGCTCGACACCAGTGTATAGATACTCGTCACCATGCCTATACACCGTACTCGACAAATAGCAATTAGCAAATAAGACTCTACTCATATTCCCTCAAGCCAAAGTTAGACCAAACACTTTCCTCGAATGCACCAAACTCAACTCAAGCCTCTTGTATAGCTTTACCCCTCGAATTCACCAACAAATCTCTCGAATCTAGTCACATATTACTTGAATATATCAACAAATACTAATTGAATCAATTTGAATGCATGAAAATGAATTTCCCAAAATTTACTCAAATATTCCCAAAATGCCCCCGGGCCCACGTGGTCAAAACCTGAGGTTCGAACCAAAACCCGGTTACCCACTCCCCCACTAGTTCATATCGATGATTTATTTTAAAATCGGACCTCAAATTAAGGTCCAACTCCCCAATTTGAAGAAAACCTAGGTTCTACCCTAAATCCCCATTTTCACCCATGAAAATCCTTGATTTTAAGATGAAAACATGATAAATGATGTAAATGATTGAAGGGATTAAGTAAAAATTGACTTACAAATGATTTGGGGAAGAAAGTTTTCTGGGAAAATCGCCTATGGAGTGTTTGAGTTGAAAGAATGAAGAAATGAGGTGAAAATTCGTCTAAGTAAGAAAAATTGCAGGCCTCAGATATGGGAAATGCGAACATGGGTTTGCAATTGCGAACCCATCAGGCTTGGGAATTGCGACATTTAAGTTCGCATTTGCGAACTCATGTCTACCAAGGGACCATCGCATTTCTTAAATTGGTCTCTCATTTGCGAACCAATGACCATCGCATTTGCGAGGTCTAGCTTCGCATTTGTGAACCTTGGCCTTCCTAGGCTGGTTTTGCATTTGCGAACCAGCCTTTGCATTTGCGATAGCTATGACTTCGCATTTGCGAACCCAGGCTTTGCAAAGGCGAATCCTGCAGAACTGAAGGATATCAGATTTTCAAATGCTCAAAATGCAACTCGACACCTATCCAAAACTCACCCGAGCCCTCGGGGCTCCAAACCAAATGTGCATACAACCTCAAAAACATCCTACGGACTTACTCGTGCGATCAAATCGCCAAAATAACATCATATGCATAGAATCAAGCCTCAAATCACATGATTTCTTCCAACCTTTCATAAAACACAAATTTTGCATATTTAAGTCCGAAACACGTCAAATGACTTTCGTTTTCAACCAAACTTCACAGGAAGCACATATAAGACCTGTACCGGGCGCTGGAACAAAAATACGGGCCCGATACCAACGTTTTCTAATCCATTTTCATTTCAAATTTTCAAATAAATTTCAGAAAAACAATTTCTTTTAAAATTTTATTTCTCGGGCTCGGGACCTCGAATTTCGATTCCGGGCATACGCCCGAGTCCCACAAATTTCTACGGACCCTTCGGGACCATCCAATCATGGGTTCGGGAGCGTTTACCCTAAATGTTGACCAAAGTTAACTTTATTCATATTAATATCAAAATTCATCAATTTTAACACAAAATTCATATTTAAGCTTTCTGGTTATACGCCCGGACTATGCACGCAATTCGAGGCAAGTAAAAATGAGGTTTTCATGGCCCCGAAAGCGCGGAATGAAAGAGAAATCAAGTGATGACCGTTTGGGTCGTCACAACAAATTACTCAATTACTTTAGTAAACACTAAATAAATCAATTTGAATGCACAAAAATGAATTTCCCTAGTTTTTCCCAAAAATTCCAAAATCGCCCCCGGGCACACGTGGTCAAAACCCGAGGTTCAATCAAAAACCCGGTTACACATTCCCCCACGAACTAAAAAATACATTTCGACCATGCTCCCAACCCCGAAATCACCTAATGAAGCTAACGGAAACATCAGATTTCCATTTCGAGGCTGTCTTCACGCTATTCCGACTACGGACCATTTTTCAACGCTTAAGCTCTCATTTAGGGACTAAATGTCCAAAAACTCTCAGAAACCCAACACCAAACTTCCGGACAAACCAAAATAGCAGTAATGAACTTAGGGAAAGCAGTTAATAGGGGATCGGGGCATTAATTATTAAGACGACCGGCCGAGTCGTCACATCCTCCTACACTTAAATAGTCGTTCGTCCTCGAACGAGCATAGAGAACATACCCGAAGTAGTTAAAAGATGAGGGTAACTGCTGCGCATATCCTGCTCAGTCTCCCAAGTCGCCTCCTCGGCTGGCTGACCCCGCCACTGAATCTTCACTGAAGCTATGTTCTTTGACCTCAACTTTTTTATATGTCTGTCCAATTTAGCCACAGGCTTCTCAACATAGGATAGATCCTTGTCCAACTGGACTGAACTGAAATCCAACATGTGCGACGGGTCACCGTGATACCTTCGAAGCATTGAAACATGAAATACCGGATGAACCCTGGCCAAACAGGGAGGTAAGGCAAGCTCATAGGCAACCTCCCCAACTGGCCTCAAGATCTCAAAAGGGCCAATAAACCTCGGATTCAACTTTCCTTTCTTCCCAAACCTCATGACGCCTTTCATAGGCAAAACCCGAAGCATAACCCGCTCACCAACCATGTATGAAACATCACGAACCTTCCTATATGCGTAACTCTTCTATCTGGATTGGGCTGTATGGAGTCTATCCAGAATCATCTTAACCTTCTCCAATGCGTCCTGAACCAACTCTGTGCCCAATAGCCTGGTCTCACCGGCTCAAACCAACCTAATAACTATTGTTTTAAGCAAACTCTGCCAACGGCAAGAAATGATCCCAAGACCTTCCAAACTCAATCACACACGCACAGAGCATATCTTCAAGAATCTAAATAGTGCGCTCGGACTGTCTGTCCGTCTTGGGGTTAAATGCTGTGCTCAACCCTACCCGAGTGCTTAACACCTGCTGTAAGGCTCTCCAGATTCTCGGTGTAAACTGAGTACCTCTGTCCGAAATGATACAAACTGGAATACTATGCAGACGAACGATCTCCCGGATATAAATCTCTGCCAACCGCTCCGATGAATAAGTGGTACACACAGGAATGAAATGAGCGGACTTGGTCAACCGATCCACAATACCCAAATGGCATCAAACTTCTTCAAGGTCCGTGGGAGTCCAGATACAAAGTCCATGGTGATGCACTCCCATTTCCACTAAGGAATTTGTATCTGCTGAAGTAACCCCACCCGAGCGCTAGTGCTCATACTTCACCTGCTGGCACTTGAGGCATCTAGACACATAACAAAATATATCTTTCTTCATCCGCCTCCACCGATAGTGCTGCCTCAAGTCCTGATACATTTTTGCGGCACCCGGATGGATGGAATACCGCGAGCAATAGACCTCTGCTAGAATCAACTCTCGAACACCATCAATATTGGGCACACAAATCCGGCCCTGCATCCTCAATACCCCGTCATCTCCGATAGTCACATCTTTGTCACCTCCACGTTGAACCTTGCCTTTAAGGACAAGCAAATGAGGGTCTTCATACTGCTGCTCCCTGACACGATCAAATAAGGAAGACCGGGAAACACACAAGCTAGAACCCAACTGGGCTCCGAAAGATCCAATCTCACGAACTGGCTGGCTAAGGCCTGAACATCCATTTCCATAGGCCTCTATGAAGCTGGTAAGTATGCCAAACTCCCCAAACTCTCCACCCGGCGACTCAAGGCATCGGCCACCACATTGGCCTTTCCCGGTTGACAAATAATAGTGATATCATAATCCTTCAGCAACTTTAACCACCTCCTCTGATGCATATTTAGATCCTTTTGCTTGAGTAAGTGCTACAAGCTACGATGGTCAGTATAGATCTCACAAGGCACACCATACAAGTAATAACGCCAGATCTTCAAGGAATGAACAATGGCATTTAACTCTAGGTCGTGGACAGGGTAATTCTTTTCATGTATCTTCAACTGTCTGGACGCGTAGTCAATCACCCTATCGTCCTGCACCAACACCGCTCCAAGGCCAACTCTCGAGGCATCACAATAGACAGTATAAGACCCCGAACTGGTAGGCAACATCAAAATTGGGGTTGTAGTCAAAGCTGTCTTGAGCTTTTGAAAGCTTGCCTCTCACTCCTCTGTCCACTGAAAAGGGGCACCCTTCTGGATCAGTCTAGTCATAGGGGCCGCAATAGATGAAAATCCCTCCGCGAAACGACGGTAGTAGCCCGCCAAGCCAAAGAAACTATGAATCTCTATAGATAAGGATGGCCTGGGCCAACTCTGTACGGCCTCTATCTTCTTTGGATCCACCCGAATGCCCTCACTCGAAATCATGTGGCCTAAGAATCCCACAGAACTCAAACAAAACTCACATTTTGAGAACTTTGCATATAACTTCTTCTCCCTCAAGGTCTGAAGAACGGTCCTCAGGTGCTGCTCATGATCTTCCTGATTCCAGGAATACACCAGAATATCGTCAATAAAAACAATAATGAATGAGTCAAGATATGTCCTGAACACACTGTGCATCAAATGCGTGAAAGCTGGTGGAGCATTGGTCAGCCCGAATGACATAACAAGGAACTCGTAATGACCATACCGAGTCCTGAAGGCAGTCTTCGGGATATCTGGCTCCCGAATCTTCTACTGATGGTAACCTAAGCGCAAGTCAATCTTAGAAAACACATGTGCACCCTAAAGCTGGTCAAACAGATCATCAATACGAGGCAAAGGGTAACAATTCCTCATTGTAACCTTTTTCAGCTAGCGATAATCAATACACATATGCATAGAACTATCCTTCTTCTTCACAAACAAAACAGGAGCACCCCATGGTGAAACACTGGGTCGAATAAAACACTTACCAAGCAATTCATGTAACTGATCCTTCAACTCCTTCAACTTAGGAGGAGCCATACGATACGAAGGAATGCAAAATGGGCTGAGTGCCTAGAAACAGATCAATGCCAAAATCAATGTCTCTATCGAGTAGCATGCTCGGAAGATCAACTGGAAACACATTGGGATAATCCCGTACCACTGGAACCGAATCAACAGAAGGGGTATCAGCACTGAGATCTCTCACATAAGTTAAATACGCGGCACACCCCTTCTCAACCATATACTGAGCTTTAAGAAAAGAGATAACTCTACTAGGAGTGTGATCTAAAGTACCACTCCACTCAATACAGGGAATACCTAGCACAGCCAGCGTCACGGTCTTGGTGTGATAATCAAGAATAGAAAAATAGGGCGATAACCAGTCTATGCCCAAAATAATGTAAAAATAAACTATACCAAGTGACCAAAAATCTGCTCTGGTCTCAAAACCACGAATAGTAACCAAACATGACCGATAAATGCGATCCACAATAAGAGAATCCCCCACAGGAGTAGATACATAAATGGGGGCACTCAAAGAATCCCGAGGCACACCCAAATGCAGAGCAAAGTAAGAAGACACAAAAGAATAAGTAGATCCCAGATCGAATAGAATCGATGCCTCTCTTTGACAAACCAATTAATACCTGTAATGACGGAGTCGGAGGTAACCGCCTCGGTACGAACAGGAATAACATAATATCTGGCCCGACCCCTCTCTCGAGGGCAACCTCTATCTCCCCGACCTCAGCCCCTAGCCTTCTGGGTAGGTGGGGTAGCAGCTGGAGCTGTGATCATGGCCTGAGAACTCTGAGGAGCACGCTGCGGTTGAGCAGTCTGTGATGATGCACCCCTACCAAGTCTAGGGTAGTCCCTAACCATGTGGCATGTATCACCACACTCGAAACAAGCTCTAGGAGGACGCGGTGGCTATGACTGGCTCGGGCCATACCTGCTGGACTGACCTCCGAATGCACCCCGCACAGGAGGCGCGCTAGAAACTGGAGGTGCATAATAAGGCTCCTGAGGTATAGGCGGAGCTAGAGCACTGCTGGCTGCTAGAAGAGCAGGATGAACGGGGCGACCCACATAACCCCTACCATGACGACATGCTGCTGGGGTACGGATTCCAAAGTAGTGGCCCGACTCTCGAGACCTCTTGGCCTCCCTCTCCCCTTCGGTCTCTGGCAAGCATACCCTCAATCCTCCTAGCAATGCTCACTACCTGCTGATAAGGAATGTCCTTCTCCAACTCTCAAGCCATGCTAGATCTGATAGGTGGGATAAGACCCTCAATGAACCTGTGAACTCTTTCCTGAACTGTAGCAACCAAGGCCGGTGCATGCCTGGCCAATCTAGTATGGTGGATAGCATACTCCGAAATGGTCATAGCACCCTGGCGCAAATGCTCAAACTCTTATCGCCATTCGTCCCTGAGACTCTGGGGGACAAACTCTCTCATAAACATATCCGAGACTTGGGTCCAAGTAAGTGAAGCAGCCTCGACTGGACTGTCTATCTCATAAGGGCGCCACCAATCGTAGGCAGCTCCCCGAAGCTTAAAAGAAGTGAAAGAAACCCCGCTAGACTCCACTGTGCCTATAGTGCGAAGAATATGGTGACACTCCTCTAGAAATCCCAAGGCATCGTCTGATGCTAATCCACTGAATATTAGGGGATCATACTTCCTGTACCTCTCAAGTCTCCGCTGCTCATCCTCTGAAGCAGTTGACCCGTCCTCAGGCTGAACTGGCACTGCAAGCGGTGCGGGAATAATCTCAAGAGCCTGCAACCTGCACTCGCTGCTCATGAGTGTAGACGACGGGAGTCTGTGCTTCTCGCCCGTCCTGGGAGGTGGCTGCAGCAAGGGGAAGCAACCTTGCCTGAGCCAAGGTGTTGTACATACTCATGAACTGAGCCAAAGTATCCCGGAGAGCTGGAGTAGTAGTGGCGGTAGTAAGCGTGCCAGGTGCCTAAGCTCTGGCAGGATCTGGTGGTGCCTCGGCGGCAGCTCGCACAGGTGCTCTAGCTGCACCACGTGTGCGTCCTCGACCTCTCCCCCGGCCCGGCCTCTGACGGTTGCAGGAGGGGGCGCGGGTGACTGATCATCTCGAGTAGCACGTGTCCTCACCATCTGTGAGAGAATAGAAGATAGAAGTTTAGAATTAATGTCAAAAATATCGCACGACAAGGAATTCAAATGAAATGAAGATTTCTCCAAAACAGTTACATAACCTCTCGTAGATAAGTACAGACGTCTCCGTACCGATCAGCGAGACTCTAATAAACCGGCATGTGTTCCGTGAATCCTATGAACCCAGCGCTCTTATACTAACTTGTCACAACCCCTATTCACCATCCAAGAACATGTCGCGATGGCACCTAGTTCCTACAACTAGGTAACCCTAACAACGCGGAAATTAATATAACTTGCGAAAACATTTAATTAAATTAAGCAAAACTAGAAGAAAATGGTATATAAGTGCCACTTGGCATATACAACTCAAAAATACAATGCGGAAGTCTACAATCTCATCCCAAAACTCAGAAACTCACGGGAACCATAGGCTAATAGAAATGTAATATGCTGCTCTAACTCCAGAATGTCTAAACAACTGAAAGAAGAGGATAGATTAACTACTAAAGTTGGAACAGAATAGAGACTTTTGGTCTACGGACGTGGTAGATATACCTTGAAGTCTCTTCTAGATCTCTCCGCCTCGAGGATCGTACGCTTGAGTGGAGGTACCTGGATCTGCACATGAAAAACATCCGTAGAAGGGGCATAAGCACACCACAGCGGTACTTAGTAAGTGCCAAGCCTAACCTCGGTTGGGTAGTGACAAGGAAGGTCAGGGCCCCACTGAGGTCAAACAACATAATATGAATTAACAATAGGAAGTATACCGTCCTGTAATCCTTTTCTCAATTGTTCGGTGGATCTCCCGGGATATTGTCCCGTAGTCCATCAAATGTGTAAATCCGAAGGATCTCCCGGGATACCGTCCCGCAGTCCAACTATCAATGTGCAGGGGGATATATCAGGAATCTAACCCGTAGTCCCAAAGTAAAAGTGTTGGGGGATCTATCGGGAATCGAACTCGTAGTCCCAAAGTAAACAAACATGGGGGGAGCTACCGGAATTCCACATCCGTAGTCCCAATGTAAATGCGCAACCAAAACCAGAAGATACTCAGAAATGATGTACAAAAGACAAGCAACAGGTATTACTAGCTTAGCATGCTTCACATAGTACAGTTAAGGCAACTTAAACAATTAGGCAAGTTGAATCAACTAAACATGCTTTTCTAATCTAACACAGGTTATAATTACATGTAAAATAAGGAAAATATAAAGGAAAACTCAGTCTCACTATCTTAAGTGAAACCGGATTTTCAACAAATGGCTCAAGTACAAGGCACTCAAATGCCAAATAACAAATCCTAAGGGGAAAGGTCCCCCACACACGGTTAGACAAGCCACTTACCTCGAACCGACTCCAAAATCAACTCGAAATCACACTTTTGCCACGAGTATCCAACTCCAAATGACCCAAATCTATTCAATTCAATCACATATCGTAAATAACATCTCAAGCAACTGATTCTACTATTAAATTCAAAGACAAGACACAAAGTTAGGTAAAATGACCAAAATGCCCCTCAGACCAACGTCTCGGAATTGGATTATTTTTACATTTTCAAAACCCTCGTACTCTCACGAGTCTAACCATATAAAAATCTCCCAAATCGGAGGTCAAACACCCACTCAAAACTCAATAATTTGGTCTGTGAAGTTTTACCCAATTTTTTTCCAAATTTTGGTCCTCAATTTGAATTTTTAATGATGGATATCCCTACATATTGATGAAATATAACTAGAAGGGATTAAAGAAACGTTACCCAATAATCTCCTCTTCAAAACCCTCTCAAAATCGCCCTCTCCCGAGCTTATATTTGATTTTTCCAACTTTTGAAATTAAACCCTCGATTTCACTATTTTTTAACAGGGATTTCCGCTTCTGCGGAAAAGGGACCGCATCTGCGGTGCCACTTTTGCAGAACAAGAGCTATTTATGTGATTTTCACTAAAAGGCCAGGGATCGCATCTACGATAAAAGGGTCGCAGGTGCGAAATCGCATCTGCGGGGGAACTTCCCCTTCGGCGGAAACTAAGGAATCATTGGAGCCCGTATCTGCGATGCCTGAGCCGCTTCTGCGGCTCTGCTTCTGTGGGAATAGCACGCTTCTGCGGTTTTTGAGGGAAAGGAGCAAAGCCACTTCTGTGTCCATTTAGCCGCTTCTGCGGTTCCCAAGCCGCAGATGTGAAAATACCAGAAGCAGCGATGGTTCAGCTGCTGCAACACTTCTCTAATCTTCCTGTTCACCACCCAAAATCATCCTGAGGCCCCCGAGACCTCAACCAAGAGAACCAGTAACACCTAATACCTCATTCAAACTTGTACCAATCCTTAAACCACCTAAAACAATGTCGGAAACTCGATTAATTCAAGGATTTGAGCTTAAGAACTTCCAATTTCACCAAAATACACTTTCGATCAAAAACCTAACCAAAACATGTCTGAGTGACCTGAATTTTTGCACACACATCCCAAATGATATGACGAAGCTACTACAACTTCTAGAATTCCATTCCGACCCTTGAATCAAAAACTCACTATCAGACCGGAAACTTCAAAAATTCAAACTTCGGCATTTCAAGCCTAAATGAGCTACAGATTTCAAATACATTCTGAACACTCTCCCAACCCTTAAATCAGCTAACGAAGCTAACGGAACTATCGGATTTCCATTCCAAAGTCGTCTTCATACTGTTCCGACAACGAGCCATTTTTCAACACTTAAGCTCTCATTTAGGGACTAAGTGTCCCAAAACTCTAAGAAACCCAACACCGAACGTCCCGGCAAACCAAAATAGCAGCAATGAACTTAGGGGATGAAGTTAATAGGGGACTGGGGCATTAATTCTTAAGGCGACCGGCTGGGTCGTCACACTTTATCATCAATAACTAAGCTCGGTGATCTTTCTAATCACTTTGTGTTTCTTACACATGCTAGACATAATCCATGTGGTAATTATATAATTTTCCCTCATTACCAACTGATTTTCTTTTTCATATCCCATGCTAACTATTTGGGTTTAAATCTCTAACTGGACTTACTAAAAAATTTCATATCACCCCTCAGACCAAAGTTCTTATACTTGTGGATCCTTATCCTTTTGTTGGGATCCATATAACTTTCCTTATTTTCTGTAATTCATTGTATTCTACGTCAATGACGACTCATCTTCCAACTTAATTCTGAGAAATCCTTCTTACTAGGAAATATTATTTTACCTACATAAATGGAAAGCTAATGTATTCACAACTATCATACACAATCTTAATAATTTAACTATGCTCACACTGTCAATCCTGGAGAAACCACATTATGATAATTCCTAAAGGCTATTCTTCTATAGTTTGTGCTCTCACTGCTAACTGATTTTTTTCCATTGCCACTATACTTTGAGTTTAACTTAAACTCTTTGGGTTCTAGCACACGTTCGATATTTCAAATTGTCATCCACTCACAATAGTTAACCTAGCTAAGTGGATCAAATTGTACCTCTACCAGCTCCGCTAAAAGTGCTAATTCACTATATCAACTCAAAACTTACTTACTATTCTTTTACTAACCACTTGCTACCATCATGTTTTCTTAATCTGCTTTGAATAACTAAAGTGAAGCATAATGTTATTCTAACATTCCTCGCCATCTGGCCCTATTTTATGGTCGCAATCTCTTTTCTTTCTTCTAAACTATGTGCATGGATCATACTTAGGGAATTCATCTGCCTTAAAAGAAATTGGAATATCTAACCCCAAACTTCTATACAATACTAAATCATATCATACTATAAATATCTCGGGTAATCATTTAGTCACATAACCTAAGGTGAAACTGCCATATCTTTTATCTTACATCAATAGCTGCTTCTATACTAACTTACTAACGTGTTATTTCTACTTCTGATTTGAACAAATCTAAGAAACATAAAATCTTTCGCTGAAATTCACTATTGGCTGCTCTTGGCTAAAGTTCATCCGGTATTTTATGTTTCGATGCTCCAAATGTATCACGGTGACCCGTCGCACTTCTTGGATTTCAGTTCAGTCTAGTTGGACAAGGATCTATCCTATGTTGAGAAGCCATTGTCCAAATTGGGCAGGCAGATCAGAAAGTTAAGGTCAAAGAACATAGCTTCAGTGAAGATTCAGTGGCGGGGTCAGCCAGCCGAGGAGGCGACTTGGGAGACCGAGCAGGATATGCGCAGCAGTGACCCTCATCTTTTAACTACTCAGGTATGTTCTCTATGCTCGTTCGAGGACGAACGAATATTTAAGTGTAGGAGGATGTGATGACCCGGCCGGTCGTCTTAATAATTAACGCCCCGATCCCCTATTAACTGCTTCCCCTAAGTTCATTGCTGCTATTTTGGTTTGTCCGGATGTTTGGTGTTGGGTTTTGGAGAGTCTTGTTAAGTGTTGAAAAATGGTCTGTAGTCAGAACAGTGTGACGACGACCTCAGAATGGAAATCAGATGGTTCTGTTAGCTTCGTTAGGTGATTTTGGGGTTGGGAGCGTGTTCGGAATGTATTTTGGGAGCGTGATCCGATGGTTCTTGTTATTTGAATGAGTTGTATGAAATCACATCTTTGGTAATAACAAACTTTTTTGACTCCTAGGTATTTTACCCTTAGGCTCTTTTCTATCAAAACTATAGTGACCAATGTTAGGGGTCTGACATCTGAACTATCATCATCCAACTTGTGGCTCCATTTCCAAAAATTAAAAGAAATTATTCTCTGAGGTAAAACACATACGATTACCACACACAAACTTATCCTTTAAAGTATACCATCATCTGATAAATCACTTCTTGCACCATCCGGTGAGTCTTGGCCTTAATCCAGACCTAAAATATGCGAAGATTACACTATAATCATTTTTACTAACATTTTCTTTGAAAACCCATATGCATCATTGTATACTCACAAGTCACCATAAATTTTGATACACTGAAAATTGGATATTTGATAAACATATAACTGAATACTGGAGTACTGAATAACCACAAACTTGCTGACTGAATAACTTTATAACTAGTAACTAAGGTAAACTTATAACCACAAAACATGATAACTGCTTTTGTGCTTTCTAATAAGGTCATGCTCGAATCTGTACTACTATCCATTGCATCTCACTTTAACACTCTCAAGTCTCATATTTACCAACCTGTACTCTATAGTTCTACCCCAATGTTTAGTTATCCTCTCTAGGACTTTAGGTTTCTCTTGCACATCGCTTGGGCATCCAATACGTTTGGAATTCGTTAGGAAGAGAATGTTAACTATTTCTCTAAGCTTAGTGGGACGATCTAGAGTAGAAAGAAATGAGACAATACTGGATGTCTTGGTAGTTAACCATTTACATGAGTGGCCGGCACACACATATAAAGGAATCTCCACTGGACACGGCTTCATTGACTCCATAAGACTCTTGAACCTAGTGCTCTGATACCAAGCTTTGTCACACCCCGAACCTTGGCCTAGATGTAACACGGCACTCAGTGCATGACTACATATGACTGAGCGAACCAACTGGCTGGATGAATCAACATGTGGTTCATAACATACTCAATGAGGAAGATAAACTAACACATGCTAATATACTGAAAGTCTAGATGTTATAAATCAATGTGCGGAAATACTAATACAATTCTGAAACATATTTGTAGCCAACATAGCTTAATATGAAAAGCCAGCGACTCTATCTAACTGTTACTCTAGTCTATGAATCCTCTAATGAAATACTAAAAATACTGACTGTCTGAAAATACTGAAGACTGTAAAGTAATGATAATCCCCCAAAAAAACTGGGGATCACCAAAAAGCTGGTATGAGAATACTAGCGCTCTGAATGAACAACCTGTAAATCATTACTTGCACCGTGAGATGTAGGTCTCGGGCAAAAGGAACGTCAGTACATTTGAATTGCACCGGTATGTAAAGTAACTGAAAGAAAGAATTGTAAATGTTGAAACTGAAACTGAGTTGATAATTGAGAATTTATAATTGATACTGAAATGATAATAATTGAAACAAAAACTGAAACAATAATTGATAGATGATAACTGATAACTAAAATGATAACTGATAACTGATAACTGAAATGATAACTGATAACTAAACCGATATCTGATTAACTGAACTAATAACCGGCAACTGAAATGATAATTGATAACTGAACTGAACAAAGGAAGTAAGGATATGAATATTCCCTCTTCTGAATGATGAACAACTTGTTTATCTGAATAAGCTACGGCCTCGGGCCTAATATATATATGTGCACAAGCTACAGCCTTAGTCCCAAGTATACGTATACGCAAACTACGGCCTCAGGCCCAAAAATGCATAAAGCAAAAACTACGGCCTCATGCACCAAACATGCATAAAACATAAACTACGGCCTCCCCAAACATGCATAAAGCATAAACTACGGCTTCAGGCTCAAGTATGCATAACGCATATAAAGTACGACCTCAGTTCCTGAATGTTGAACACCTGTATTTGGGCCTGAGGCCGTAGTTTATATGCTTTATGCATACTTGGGCCTGAGGCCGTAGTTTATGCTTTATGCGTGTTTGGGCTTGAGGCCGTAGTTTATGCTTTATGCATGTTTGGGTCTGAGGCCGTAGTTTATGCTTTTTGCATGTTTGGGCCTAAGGCCATTGTTATGTATATGTACACTTGGGCCTGAAGCCGTAGTTTGTGCATATGTATATTGGTCCTGATGCCGTAGCTTGTGCACATGTATATTGGGCCCGATGCCGTAGCTTATTCAGATAAACAGGTTGTTCATCATTCAGAAGAGGGAGTATTCATATCCTTACTTCCTTTCTTTAGTTCATTTACCAATTATCATTTCAGTTACCAGTTATCCTTTTAGTTATCAGTTATCAGCTATCAATTATCCTTTTAGTTTCTATTTCAATAATTATCATTTCAGTATCAATTATAAATTCTTAGTTCATTTTAATCATTTACAATTCTTTTTTTCAGCTGCTTTACATACCAGTGCAATTCAAATTTACTGATGTCTCTTTTTTCCCGGGGCCTGCATCTCACGATGCAGGTAATTATTTACAGGTTGATGATTCAGAGCGTTCGGATTCTCTTGCCAGCTATTTGGTGATCCCCAATTCTTTCGGGGCATTATCATTACTCTACGGTTTTTTAGTATCTACGGGCAGTCAGTCTTTTCCGCACTTCATTAGAGGCTTCATAAACTAGAGTAACAGTAAGACAGAGTCTCAAGTTTTTCATGTTAAGCTATGTTTGCTGCAAATACGTTTCAGAGATTGTATTAGTATTTTCGTACTTTGATTTATATCATTAAGACTTTTAGTATTTCAGCATGTGTTAGTTTATCTTCCGCATTCAATATGTTATGATATCACATGTCGATTCAGCCAGCCAGTTGGTTCGCTCGGTCACATGTAGTCAGACACTGAGTGTCGTGTTACATCCAGGCCCAGGTTTGGGGCGTGACATCTTTAGTGTTAATTTATTATTTTAATTTTTTAGTTAGTTACTTAAACACAAGAATCTTAATATCTGTAAGTTAATAATTGTTCAAGCTTGTATTCTTGGTGATAGTGAACAATTGTAGCTAAACCTTAGTTTTCTCTGTGATTCGACTCCGGACTTATAAATCGGATTATATTTGCAACGACCTCTTAGTCCTTTTTATAAGGCATAGTTGGGCGTGATCATGCACATATCATGTTCATGCAGAGTTTAGCATCCTTCTCTTCCAAAATGTTTTACCTTTAATCCTTTTGATTAGCATTTCCATACTTTTGTCACTCAAATTATTGTCTGAATCCTAAGAAATATCACCAATCCCATTAAGATTGTACGGATCAGACTTGGAAGAATGTTGAGATAAAACTTCCTTTCATCTTTGTCATCACAGAGTCTTATTATCCCCGTTTTATGGGAACTGCCATGAGCAACAGACAACTTTCCATTACCATCAACCTTGTCACCCTCAGTTAAACTTCTTTTCCTCTTGGAAAATAAAGTAGAGAATTCCTCTATAACCTCTTCTTTTACCTACTTAGGAAATGTTAAATTCCTACCTACACCATCACTGTTTGAAACACATGCCATTTTCTTCTCATCATCATTGTTGCTAATGAGAACAACAATTGATCAAAGACATGACCTGCTAGGTACTGTATCCAAGTTTCTCTGTATCTATGTTCATCCCGAGTAATATTACTACGAAGATAATCACCAAAGTCACCACACAACTTTATGATGCCAATGAAGCAAGATGAGTTATTGAATGAGAACTCGTATTGTAAAAACAAAAAAAAAGAGACTGATCCAAAAAGGTGGGTCGAGGGCCGAGCCTCGACTGTACATGTAAGTTTTTTTACTTTTCATTAAGTATTTGGATTTACTTTAATATAAATTTTGAAATACTAATTCAATGTAATTTTTCTTAGAGGGTCGCTTCACAACTGACGTGGAGGAATTCATACGCAGTCAGCCACCTAATGAGTCGGGCGAGGCAATCCAACTCTATATACTTTGAACTAGAAAATAGAACCGGTTTTCGAATGGTCTTGTAATAAGTGTTAACTTAGTTTTGTTAGCTTGACGTGTTAGTTCTATTGAACTTTATACTTTGTTGGTTTCAAAGTTGTTGTTAATGTTGTTTTTGTGTTGTTGTTGTGTTGTTGTTGTTGTGTTGTTGTTGTTGTTGTTGTTGTTAGTTTTATTGTTGGTATTATTGTTGTTGTTGCTTGTAATAGGAAATTTGGTATGCTGGCAGGTGGTGTAGCTACCAAAACAGGCACTTTCTACCAAAATTATACCCGAAAAATATTTTGGCAATAGTGACCAAGGCTGGTCGCTAATTAACCTAGATTTCCTAAATAACGACCAACTTTGGTCGCTATTCTAAAACATTCTGGAAATTAGCGACCAATTTTTGTCGCTTTATGTTTAAAGAAAATTAAATTTTTGAAATTAGTGATCAATTTTGCTCGCTTATCTTTAATAAAGTTTAAAAAAATTAAAACAAAAACGATCAACTTTGGTCGCTATTTTTCAGATTTTAAAATATAATAGTTGGTTTATAGACCAAAGATGGTCGCTATATTTTGAATAATAATAAAAAAATAATAATTTAAATATAGAGACCAACTTTGGTAGCTAAATTTATATTATTAAAACACTAAAGCAACCAAAGTTGGTCGGTATATTATTTACTAGAATATTTTGTCCTTTTACATTAGAGACAACAACCAACTTTGGTCTCTAAGGTAAAGGGACCAGCAAAATAGCGACCAAGACAGTTTGGATGCTTTTTGGTCACTTTGTGACTTGTTAACGACCAACTTTGATCGCTTTTTGTGGTCATTTTTTTCCGAATTTCTAGTAGTGGTGCTTTAAGTTTGAGGAGCTTCTCGCTCGAAAACACAAGGAATGGTTTCTTTTTAAATGAGAGTAATCTGGACTATACTCGGGCCAATAGAAGCTCAACACGACTAGATTAATTAACCTAAATGATGTTATTTGAGGTTGCAACTCATTAATTGTGACGACCCGACCCGTCGTCACGTGAGTTACCACCCCGTTTCCCCCTTATTGTATTGCTTCATGTTTCAATATCGGTATTAGAGTTGATCGGATAGAGTTGGGTTGGTTTTGGTAGAAAATGAGACACTTAGTCTCTTTAAGGAAGGCTTGTTTTGGAAAAGTCAACCGGACGTTGACTTATGAGTTAGAAGGTTCGGATTTGATTTTCGGTGATTCGGTTAGCTTCGGGAGGTGATTTGTGACTTAGGAGAGCGATCGAAATCGAATTTATAGGTCCGGTGTAGAAATAGGCTTGAAGTGGCGAAGTTGGAATTTTGGCGAATTCCGGTTGATAGGTGAGATTTTGATCCGAGGGTCGGAATGGAATTCCGAGAGTTGCAGTAGCTTCTTTAGGTGATTTTGGATATGTCTGCAAATTTTTAGGTCATTCGGACGTCGTTTAGTCGGGTTTTTGATCGAATATGAGTTTCGGAAGTTTTAGTTAAATTTAGGTTTGAATCCATGGTAATTTGATGATTTTTGTGTTGTTGTATGTGTTTTTATGATTGGATCAAGTTCGTATGATGTTTCGGTGTATGTCGGTGTTTTTGGTTGAGGACCCGGGGGCCTCGGGATGATTTCGGATGATTTCCGGGGCATTTGGAACTTATAAATCTGCAGAAAGTTGCATATTCTGTGCAGGAATTTTTAAGCCTTCGCGTTTGCGTGGCTTTGGCCGCGTTCGCGTAGGCAAGGCAGGATTGGTCAACGCATTCGCGTAGAGAAGAACACTTTCGCATAGTATTAAATGATGGACCATCGCGTTCGCGATGGCAATGTCGCGTTCGCATAGAAGAATCTGGGGGCCCAGCCAAGTTTGTTCATCGCGTTCGCGGTCGAGGGGGTGCGATCGCATTGCATGGAAAAGTTAAGCATCGCGTTCGCGTCTAGTGGTATGCGTTCGCGTAGAGGAAAAATGGCATGTTGGAAAGTTGTTCATCGCGAACGCGTGAGAGGTATCGCGTTCGCGTAGAAGGAAATTTATCTGGACAGAAGTCTTTTAATGAAAATTTCAGTCGCGAACCCATCATTATTTTCTCCATTTTTGCACTACCTTGAGAGCTTGTTGATAGAATTTGAAGGGGATTTCGACGAGAAGTGATTGGAGGTAAGTCTCGTGGCCTAGATACGTCATTTCATCAAAGAATCATCCATTAATTCTCTGAATTTAGGCATAAAATTGAAAAAATTAGGGCTTGGTTTTTACTATGTAAATTTGGAATTTGGTAGCCCATTTGAACTCCGATTTCGATGAACTTTATATGTACGGACTTGTGGCGAGATGAGGATTCCAAAAATATAAATTTCGTAATTTTTCGAGAAGCGGGCCCGGGGCTCGAGTTTTGCTAGTTTCAAGATTTTTGTTATATTTCGATTGTTTTCGATTGGGTGTTGTCCCATTAGCATATTATGATATATTTGTACTGATTTTGGTTAGATTTGACGCGCGTGGAGGCCAATTTGAGGAGCAAAGGCATCGTGAGCAAGGAATTTAAGCGGTTCGAGATGAGTAATACTTGTGAATGATATCTTGAGGGTTTGAAACCTTGGATTTGCACATCATAGTGTTGTATTGTGGAGACTTGCACGCTAGGTATGAGCGTGGGGTAGAGCATCGTTGGGGATTATGACTTGGTCCATCCCGGTTGTTGATTTTACTACGTGATTGACTGAAAACTACTTGATGCTATGATGATTTGGGCTGATTGCCATGTTTGGGATTCGTGCCAACTATGTGAATCCTTCGGGGATTGATATTACTGTTTTAGCATATCTTGCATATCATTTGATTTCAGTCCAAGGTTTTAAATACTGTTTTGCAAACTCAACCATGCTTCTAAGTTTTGAAAAACTTAAATGACATTTTAAATGTATTTCGGGCTGGAAACTTCTATTTTATAAATGCCCAAGAGGCTTACAATATTATTTTTTGGACTGATTATAAAGTGACTTAAAACAGTGATAACAATGACACTATATGTTATACTTGAAACAGTGGTAACAATGACACTGTAAGTTATACTTGAAACAGTGGCAACAATGACACTGTATGTTATACTTGAAACAGTGGTAATAATGACACTATATGTTATACTTGAAACAGTGGTAACAATGACACTGTAATATATACTTCGAACAGTGGTAACAATGGCACTGTGTGATATAAATTAGTCAGGTAATAATGGCTGGCTGGTCAGGTAACAATGACTGACCAAGATATTACGCTTGGGCTGTAGGAGCCCCTCCGGAGTCTGTACACACCCCCAGTGAGCGCAGGGTACCCATGGATCGGGCTATGCGCCGTAGCGGTCATGTGAATTGTATTGCATTCACGCATTAATTTGTACTACGTGGCATGATATTTAGCACTCATATATCATTGGCATATATACTGTTACTTGCCTTGTTGACCAGATACCCTGGTGTTATATGTTAAGGAGTGCTGTGCCCAAGGGGCAGACTTATGAGCCGACTTGCTCTATCTAATATAGCATTCATATGCTTGGCTGTTGAAAAAGAAAAAAGGATATTTGTAAAATAGATTTTGTAAAAGAGATTTTGAACTGATCTTGAGATTTTCTAAAGGATTTTCGCAGTATTTCAGTCTTTCTCAAAGGATTGTACTGTCTTTTATAGCATTTTGGTGTGCCCATACGTGTTTTCTTATCGCTCAGATATTATTCTCTCTTATTACCAGTGAGTTGGAAGTTCTCACTTTACTCCCTGCACCTCGCGTGCAGTTGCAGGTATTGTTCACCCGGTTGCGGGTTGTCAGCGAATTGAAGGTATTACTATTGTAGCTGAGAAGGGTGACCGCCAGCGTTCGCGGCACCGGACTTCATCTTGAACTTCATATTTCATCTTACATATATAGTTGACTCTATAGTTGTGTTTCTACTTCTTAGATGGGTTGTATATATATTGTTAATCAACGTCATTTAAGCTGTATTTTCTATTCGTTATGTTTAAGAATTGTTAGAAAGGCGATTTGGGTTAGTTGGCTGGCCTTGTCTTTACGAGAGGCGCCATCACGACCAGGGTTGGAAATTTAGGTTGTAACAAGTTGGTATCAGAGCCTAGGTTACTATGTATCACGAGTGATGAGCAGGTTTAGTAGAGTCTCGCGGATCGGTACGGAGACGTCTGTATTTATCCTCGAGAGGCCGCAGAACCTTTAGGAAAATTTCACTTTCTTTGAATTATTATCGTGCGTAGTTGATTCAGCTTGAGATATAATTCTTGAAATTCCTTCCACACGTCTGTATGCGCACGCGAGCGCTCAGTAGTATATGTGCCTTGATGGCTGGTGATTCCCCGATGGAGGGGCGGGATGTAATCTCCGTGAGTTCATGTTGGGCCAGTCCGGAGGACTTAAGGCCGGATCTTTGCCTTTGGCTTAAGCACCGAGGTGCTGATTTTGTAAGCTAGTGTTATGAAATTATACGTTCACTGTTGTCCCTAATTGTGGGAATGGCGGCTGGATAGCTACGTAATGAGTATGTTGGTACTGTGTAATGTTTCTATATGACTTGGTAATGGCGAAGAAGCCTGCTGGATAATAGATGAACTGTTAAGTGTCCGTTTTCCATTGTGATCTATTGTGTAGCCCCAAGTTATGGGCGCGTAAAGAATATTTTCGTATCCCCTAGTTGGAAAGTGAAGTGCAATACATGTGGTGGTATGAGTTCAGACTAAGGAAGACCAATTGATTGTGTAACGTATATGATGGTGGAAGGTATGTTGAGATATTGAAATGAGGCGAAGCAGGTGGGTTATCTCCTGCGGAGTGTTTTGAGTTGTATGATCCTTATGTGTATGTTAGGAGATCTCATGTGTAATTGAAGGGTATGCGTTGAAATTTAAGAATTTGGGACGCTTAAGAAAGTAGACTCAGCTGCTGTGGAAGTGAATGCGAGGTTTGCAGAGAATGTCAGTGCTAGATGATCTGTGTATTCACAAAACTTGTAAATAATTTGAGTTTGATCTCATTATGGCATCATTAGAGTAAAAGTGCTATGAGTTGTTAAGAGTACCTTGATATATGGCTTCGAGCCAAGTTGGGGAGGTTGTTGTTGGCCAGCTGATTGCACTGTTATGTGCTATGTTGGTTCCGTTTCAAGGGATGATGGCGGATCAGGTCTGGTTGCAGAAATTGAGCCGAGGACGGCGCGTGTGAAGGAATTTTTTTTTACAAAGGTTATATGGTGCTTTCGTAAATGTGAGGAAATACTAGGATATTTTGAGCTGCTGTTATTAAAGAATGCTCTGTGTATAGAGGAGAAAGATGGTTGTTTGTACCTGTATAAAATCATGTTATGTGGTGTCAGAATACTAATAAGGCACGAGTGGTTCCGTTCATTTAGGGCAGGTGAATTACAGCTGAATAAGAGTGAATGACTATCGAGAATGGTTTTACTATGTTCAAGATTTTTCATGTAACAATCAGGTGTCTTAAGTTGTGTATGTGGCTAGAGACTGCGTTTTCATTAGAAAAGATCATGAAAGTTCTTGACTAGTTGAGTGCGTCGATGTCTGCAGCGCAGAAGAGAGATAGAAGTCCTCATGTTATCCTAGTGTGGTATGGTCTATGTGTTATGATATGGAGAATTGGGATTTGCGTGTTCAAGGTTTTGGTTCAGTTCATAATGAGAAATCATTAAATTCTTGAGCAGCACGGGCAGTTGCAAGTGAATAAAGAATCGATCTTCAGATAAATAAAGAGATGGTATTGCTATTATAGTGGTTTGACAAGGGTATATGTTCAGTCAAAAAGGGTAAGGTGATGTAAACTGATGATACTTCAGTAGGATTGCGACATTTTTCTTGTTGGATCGACTGTTGATAATTGAGTTGTTGATGGCGCAGGGAAATTCTTGAATATCTTTCGTGGTATGAATGGATACTTGATGTGTGTTATGTATTCGTACGGTGGAGTGTGGGATTAGGCATAGTGATTCATGTGTTATATGTATTGGAGACTAGAAGTTCTAGTGATCTGACTGTGTAGTGGTTGTAGACCGTGTATATCGACACCGTCTAGCGTTTATTGGAAATTGGGGGTTCGAGTGGATCTTTCTTTGCGTGGTATGTTAAATTTGGGTTACGATATTAGATGGCAGACTGGTTGTTCCAATGTCAGATTGTCTAGACTAATGTGTTATGGGCTATGTCAGAAAATGCCACAGGCTGCGTGGCAAGGTGCATCGGATTATGTTCTAGCATGGTAGCTTGTATTCCGGAGTTCAGCGGATGGCTGGCAAGCATTGCTTTATTAATTGGGCCTTCGTGACGGATGTCAGTGCAGAGGTTTCTACCATTGATTGAGTTCCGGTATTGAGGGACTTTTTCGGATGCGTTTCTGGTGGCCGGGCATGAGGCTCTATGTGTTTATTGTAATGAGCAAATTTGGCTCGATGTGCATCTCCTTTTGCGAGATATATGTGTGGATCGGGTGGCATGACGCCACGGGTATGTTATCTCGATCAGGTTGCACGCCACAATAGTGTGATGTGGAGAATAGTTTTCTATTTGTTACTTTGTATGCCTTGCTTCCTAGTTTCTGAGGAAAGTCAGTATTGGGTGCTGCTCGACGAATAGCGCATCTGTTGTGTCCATTCAGGATTTAATAGTATATATTACTTGCTTCACCATGGGTGTGATGGATTGCTTGGTTTCAGACCTCAATCTGTGCGTGGCTGACCGTGTTGAGCATGGTGACTTGAGGTGCTTCATGGGTAATAGTGTTTGGATAGAATTGCGCGTTGTGGCAAGGCCACGTTAAGTTATGACCTTTCGAGGAGGGTTCAGGTACTCTACTTCTATGATGTGAGACGGGAACTCAATTTTGTGTTGTAATGGTACTGTTGAGCTTGAGCTACAACTCTTTCGTTTGAGTCAGTTGTCATGATTTGAGTGTGTTCAGAACGTTTCTTATTGGTGCCTGTGTTGTGCCCGTTGTGGCTTAGGCCGATGTTGAGGTGTCATGTCACCAGAGTGGTGTGTTGTAGTCGAGATGATCGTTGGAGTCATTAATGAGTACGAGCATATTTGATTTCAGCTTGTTAGAAAGGTAATATTGAGGTTTGGCTCCGAAATCTGTTGTAGTATCAGTCAGAAAAGAAATGGACTCATGAATGGTTGATCTGAGAGGTGGGTTCAGTATATCGCGTGTTCAGTTGCTGTTGGCAGTATATGAAGGTATTGAAATGAGACTTTATCTAACAAGAGATTTTCTATCGATATTTGGTTGTCGAGGGCAGCTGTTGTGAATGGAAGTTATCGCTGCATGTGTTTGAGTTATGTGGTATATCATGTGATTGCAGCCGAGGTTGATGGTATGGATTATTACAGCTGGTTCTAGTTTATTCTGAGTAAAAATGTGAGGTTCCGATCTTGTGTAAGATTTCAGAGGGTGAAATGTAGTTCTATGGTTTATGGACTAAATAGGTTGAAAAACTTCAGCTATATTGTGTTGTCGGATCTATATGAGGCAGGGCGACGTGGGATCACCCCGGTTTATATGCATGGTAAAGTTATTCAGCTATTGGTGAACTTCTAAGACAACTCTGGGTCCGCTCGAGGACGAGCGTTTGTTTAAGTTGGGGAGGATATGACGACCCGACCCGTCATCACGTGAGTTACCGCCCCGTTTACCCCTTATTGTGTTTCGTCATGTTTCAATACCGGTATTAGAGTTGATCGGATAGAGTTGGGTTGGTTTTGGTAGAAAATGCGACACTTAGTCTCTTTAAGGAAGGCTTGTTTTGGAAAAGTCAACCGGACATTGACTTATGAGTTAGAAGGTTCGGATGTGATTTTCGGTGATTCGGTTAGCTTCGAGAGGTGATTTGTGACTTAGGAGAGCGATCAGAATCAAATTTGGACGTCCGGTGTAGAAATAGGCTTGAATTGGCGAAGTTGGAATTTTGGAGAATTTCGGTTGATAGGTGAGATTTTGATCCGAGGGTCGGAATGGAATTCCGAGAGTTGCAGTAGCTTCGTTACGTGATTTTTGAAATGTCTGCAAATTTTCAGGTCATTCGGATGTCGTTTGGTCGGGTTTTTGATCGAATATGAGTTTCGGAAGTTTTAGTTAAATTTAGGCTTGAACCCGTGGTAATTTGATAATTTTCGTGTTGTTGTATGTGTTTTTATGATTGGATCAAATTCGTATGATTTTTCGGGGGTATGTCGGTGTTTTTGGTTGAGGCCCCGGGGGCCTCGGGGTGATTTCGGATGATTTCCGGGGCATTTGGAACTAATAAAATCTGTAGAAAGTTGCAGATTTTGTGCAGGAATTTTTAAGCCTTCGCGTTCGCGTGGCTTTGGCCGCATTCGCGTAGGCAAGGCAGGATTGGTCAACGCGTTCCCGTAGATAAGAACGTGTTCGCGTAGTATTAAATGATGGATCATCGCGTTCGCGATGGCAATGTCGCGTTCGCATAGAAGAATCTGGGGGCCCAGCCAAGTTTGGTCATGGCATTCGCGGTCGACGGGGTCGCGATCTCGTAGCATGGGAAAGTTAAGCATCGCGTTCACGTCTAGTGGTACGCGTTCGCGTAGAGGAAAAATGGCCTGTTGGAAAGTTGTTCATCGCGAACGCGTGAGAGGTATCGCGTTCGCGTAGAAGGAAATTTATTTGGACAGAAGGCTTTTAATGAAAATTTCAGTCGCGAACACATCATTATTTTCTCCATTTTTGCACTACCTTGAGAGCTTGTTGATAGAATTTGAAGGGAATTTCGACGGAAAGTGATTGGAGGTAAGTCTCGTGGCCTAGATACGTCATTTCATCAAAGAATCATCCATTAATTCTCTGAATTTAGGCATAAAATTGAAAAAATAAGGGCTTGGTTTTTACTATGTAAATTTGGAATTTGGTAGCCCATTTGAACTCCGATTTTGATGAACTTTATATGTACGGACTCGTGGCGAGACGAGGATTCCGAAAATATAAATTTCATAATTTTTCGAGAAGCGGGCCCGGGACTCGAGTTTTGCTAGTTTCAAGATTTTTGTTATATTTCGATTGTTTTCGATTGGATGTTGTCCCATTAGCATATTATGATATATTTGTACTGATTTTGGTTAGATTTGACGCGCGTGGAGGCCAATTTGAGGAGCAAAGGCATCGTGAGCAATGAATTTAACCGGTTCGAGATGAGTAATACTTGTGAATGATATCTTGAGGGTTTGAAACCTTGGATTTGCACATCATAGTGTTGTATTGTGGAGACTTGCACGCTAGGTATGAGCGTGGGGTAGAGCATCGTTGGGGATTATGACTTGGTCCATCCCGGTTGTTGATTTTACTACGTGATTGACTGAAAACTACTTGATGCTATGATGATTTGGGTTGATTGCCATGTTTGGGATTCGTGCCAACTATGTGAATCCTTCGGGGATTGATATTACTGTTTTAGCATAACTTGCATATCATTTGATTTCAGTCCAAGGTTTTAAATACTGTTTTGCAAACTCAGTAATGCTTCTAAGTTTTGAAAAACTTAAATGACATTTTAAATGTATTTCGAGCTGGAAACTTCTATTTTGTAAATGCCCAAGGGGCTTACTATATTATTTTCTGGACTGATTATAAAGTGACTTGAAACGGTGGTAACAATGACACTGTATGTTATACTTGAAACAGTGGTAACAATTACACTGTAAGTTATACTTGAAACAGTGGTAACAATTACACTGTAAGTTATACTTGAAACAGTGGTAACAATGACACTGTAATATATACTTGGAACAGTGGTAACAATGGCATTGTTTGATATAAATTGGTTAGGAAACAATGGATGACCGGTCAGGTAACAATGACTGACAAAGATATTGCGCTTGGGCTGTAGGAGCCCCTCCGGAATCTGTACACACCCCCATTGAGCGCAGGGTACCCATGGATCAAGCTACGTACCGGAGCGGTCATGTGCATTCATTGCATTCACGCATTCACTCCTGTTTGTACTACGTGGCATGAAATTTAGCACTCATATATCATTGGCATACATACTGTTACTTGCCGTGTTGACCAGATACCCAGGTGTTATATGTTAAGGAGTGTTGTGCCCAAGGGGCAGACTTATGAGCCGACTTGCTCTATCTGATATAGCATTCATATGCTTGGCTGTTGAAAAATAAAAAGGGATATTTGTAAAAGAGATTTTGTAAAAGAGATTTTGAACTGATCTTGAGATTTTCTAAAGGATTTTCGCAGCATTTCGGTCTTTCTCAAAGGGTTGTACTGTCTTTTATAGCATTTTGGTGTGCCCATACATTTTTTCTTATCGCTCATATATTATTCTCTCTTATTACCACTGAGTTGGAAGTACTCACTTCACTCCGTGCACCTCGCGTGCAGTTGCAGGTATTGTTCACCCGGCAGCGGGTTGTCAGCGGATTGAAGGTATTACTGTTGTAGCTGAGTAGGGTGACCGCCAGCGTTCGCAGCACCGGACTTCATTTGAACTTCAGATTTCATCTTACATATATAGCTGACTCTGTAGTTGTGTTTCTACTTCTTAGATGCTCGTGACTTGTGACACCCCGGTCGGGCTGAGTTGGGTTGTATATATGTATTGTTAATCAACGTCATTTAAGTTGTATTTTCTATTCGTTATGTTTAAGAATTGTTAGAATGGCGATTTAGGTTAGTTGGCTGGCCTTGTCTTCACGAGAGGCGCCATCATGACCAGTGTTTGAAATTTGGGTCGTGACATTAATTGATATCATCTTCGTATGATAGGTGTTGATGTATGCTCAAATACTTAGCGTTACACACTATATACTCGATTTTGTTATCAAGTATACACAGGGGCGGATTTACATATAAAAATTGGATGCTCGAGCACCCATTAACCTCGACCCTGAGTAGGTATAATTATATAGAGAATTTAAGAAAAGAATATAAAAAAGATAGATAGCACCCAAGACAAAAGGTTTGGTGGGTGCTTTGATTTATGAAGGGTGCTGAAGGGCTCTAAAAGTGTAAAGTGAGAGATCGAATCTCCCTCCTAGCTAGACTTTTCCCTCCATTTTTCCTTATATTATCAAGCACTAGCTTTCTTTTGCTCCAATTATTAGGTCATCTATTTTGCTCTTTCAGTTTTCACTAGCGACTTTTTTTTAGCCAATACTACTATTATTCTTTTTGTTCTGACTTTGTTTTACTTTTTTGTTTTTTGTTTTGTTTACTTTTCTTTGGTTACGTTATCTAATTCACCATAGCAAAGAAAGAAAATAATTTTTTCTTTTAAAAACTAAGGATTCCTCCAGAACCGTAAATTGTGTTATTCATCACAGTTTTACGGTGTCGGTCATATTAGTACTATAATTTTCTCATTAATTTTTTTATCATCATATTTAAATAGTTGCATACTTATATAATGTATTAGTAGTATTTTACGTCAAAAAAAGTTAAATATCTATGAATCCAAAATCCTGAATCCGCCACTATACATCATTTCCCGTGTTGTCATGAATCATATACGCATTTGCGGTAAATGTTGGAATATTCTAAAAATACATTACCGTAATACTAAGCCCACATATTAGCTTATGTGACAGAGCCCACATTTTGACAAATGGCATGAATCTTGTACTAAGTTATTTGTATGTAGATGAGACATATCAAATGTAACTATATGCACTTGATTAAAAATAGAGGATAATAATCTGTACAAAATACAAATCCATGCTACTTAGATACCGGATAAACTCATTATAGTTCTATTGGTTTGTAACATAGTCCTTTTATCCCATGCATAAATCATATAGTCGGTTATCTGGTGCTGATTACTCGGTCATCAACACTGGATGACCGATTACAACAAGAGTTATCGGCTTGGTGCAGTTTTTCGGTTCCCATATTGAATTAATAATGAGGGTATGTGTTTCTCATTAGCACGGTAACTTTCATTAATCTAGTGTTGACATGATAAGTGGATTTTTAACTGTGGTATTGATTAAATAATAATTTATGAACCCACGGATAAAGATAATACCATTATGAAGTATGATATCATGCTGTGTTGAAGTGACGATCTGGCCGGTCGTCTTAAGAATTAACGCTCCTATCCTCTATTAACTGCTTCCCCTAAGTTCATTTCTGCTATTTTGGTTTCCCGGGACGTTCGGTGTTGGGTTTCGGAGAGTTTTGGAACACTTAATCCCTAAATGAGAGCTTAAGTGTTGAAAAATGGTCTGTAGTCGGAACAATGTGAAGACGACCTCAGAATAGAATTCTGATGGTTCTGTTAGCTCCGTTAGGTGATTTCGGGGTTGGGAGCGTGTTCGGAATGTATTTTGGAAGTCCATAGTTCATTTACGCTTGAAATGCCGAAGTTTGAATTTTTGAAGTTTCCGGTTCGATAGTGAGTTTTTGATCCGGGGGTCGGATTGGAATTTTGGAAGTTGTAGTAGCCCCATCATGTCATTTGGGATGTGCGCGCAAAATTTCAGATCATTCGGACGTGTTTTGGTTAGGTTTTTTTATCGAAAGCGTGTTTTGATGGAAATTGAAGTTCTTAGGCTCGAATCCTTGTTTAATTCGAGTTTTCGGCATTGTTTTAGGTGGTTTAAGGATTGGTACAAGTTTGAATGGTGTTATGGGATATGTCCGTAGGTTTGGTTGAGGTCCTGGGAGTGGGCACGTGATTTTTGCCACGCTTAAATTACTCCTATAAAATTCCTTAGAATTTGATTTTTTTCCTTTTATTATTTGAATTTTAGGACTCAATTGCATGATTTTATGTCTTGTTTGTATTTTTGTGTGCATTTTAATTGATATAATTCCAAATAAAAAAAATACAAAATAGTACGCATTTTAATAGTACAAAAAATAAAGAAAATAACAAAAATGATCCTTTTCTATTTATACTTTTAATTATTAAGATTTGTCTTAAATTTTCTCCTAAATTAGGAATTAGTTAATTTTTAAAATTAATTTAGTATAATTTTAGAGTCAATTTGGGTCTTTTATTTTTGATCTTACATCAAATAAAATCAGAAAATTAAAAAAAATAAAAAATAAAATACAAAAAGAAAAGAATCAAAAAACAAACAAATTAAATTAAAATAAAAAAGGCAAAGGGCTGGCCATTTTGGGAAAATGTCAAGCTAGCCCAAACCAAACCCATCCCCAAATCCCTGAATTCCTGCCAAAATGGCCCAAATGACCTGCTGATCCAGTCCAGTGTTTTAAAAGATCAAAACGACGTCATTTTGAATTAATGCCCAATTAAATCCAAGCCATCCGTTTACTCTAATCCAACGGCCCATAATTGATTTGTATTTTAAATAAAACTGTCTTAAAAACCTAGAAACCCTAAAGACAAAGCCTCCATCCTCGTACCGCTTTCTCCGCCGCCCCTCCGTCGTCGCCGCCGGTCGGAAATCGTCTCCGCCGGCGACGAAGCTCCAATCCCTCCAAAAAATACACCATCGACTCGTCTTCCCCTCCTCTTTCCAACCCCCCAAACCATCTCCTTCAATTCATCACCAATCTCTTCGAATTTTAGATCGAAAATCTGGACCAAAATATTAACTTAACCAAATCCAACCAAATTTACCCCCTATACTCTTCTGACCTCCCTCTACCCGAATCCTTACCTGAAATCCTTCAAATATTGACCACGCTTCTCGAATTTCAAATCGAAAAGCTGTCTAGAACCCTAATTTATTGGTGTTTGGGTATTTGTGATTCTGGGCTATAATCATCTTTAATTATGTGTTTTCTTGCGAAAACACATGACTAAAGACGGTTTTAATCCGAATCATCCGAGAAATATGACCAGTATTCGAGTCCAAGTCAAATGTCGAGGTATTTTGTCTTTTCATCTTCTTTTCGTTCTCTTCCTGATTGTTATTTTTTTTTACTCTTTTATTTTTCTTTTTACTCAGAATTTCTTATGTTTATGTTGTTTGAATTAGTATTTTGATTCAGGATTCTATTTTGTTTGAATTCCGAGATTGTTACTGTTTATACGTAGTGTTAGTTTTACTTTGTTTATTTTGCTATTTTTAGATTGAAGTTCAACTGGATTTGTTTGCTTTAATTGTTAGTGTACTGTTTCATTAGTTTAACGATGCTTTTAGCTTTAGGAATAATATTAATTAAAGTTGAAAGTCAGTTTTGATCAGCTAGATTGGTGAATTCAAATTGTGAGCTTTGTGTAGTTATAGCTGATTAGTCTTTAGTTTGTAATTTATTAATCATGGTCTAATTAACAGGGTTGGGGGTTTGTGAACATCAGTTGGTAATTTCAAGTTACATTCAAGAGTAATATAGACTTTAGATAAAAGGAATTTGGTAGTAACTGAATAGAATCCCCTAGAATACTCTAGAATGGGGCTTGATTTAGAATTTTAGGAAATCTAATAGTACAACTTTACCAACAAGCTAATAGTTTGCGGACACTTAAGCAAAAATGAAAATTCAGAAAGGATTGTAGTGCAATTCTGAAAATTAAAAGGGGGAAAAATGAGTGAAGGCATTCCAGAACCTTCCTGTCCCTTTCCTTCCTATAAATGGCATGCCTAGTGCCTTAGTTCACAAGTTTTACAATCTCTGAAAATTCCCCAAATTTCCAGCTTCTAATTTCCCCCCAAAAACCATTTCAGCAAAGCTGATCTTCCATGTTTGAATTTCAAATCCAAAGAAATTCAAATCTAAATTTCAGATCTTAATTTATTCCCAAAAAAACCAAAAATAGACCAAAATATAGTAGAAACCCCCCCAAAAATACTGTTTCATTGAATTTTCTCTGTTAATTCTGAGTTTTAGGCATTAATTCTCACCTTTAGGCTTGACATTTAAGTGCTGAAGATACAGAAGTGTCCTGGGTGTAATCTCAAGTTGGTTTGGGTGCATTTGAGCTATTTTGTTTGGTTTATTGTTTGAAAAGGATCCTGTGCCATTTGATATCATTTCTAGCCTCGTAACATTGCTCCAAGCCTCTGATTTCTACTGTTGAACTGCTGTGACATTGCTGACTATCCATTTTTATTTGTTTTGCCTCAATCTCCAGGTACATATTCGAGTCCGATTTGCTGTAGCTTTGGATTGAAAAGATGAAATAAAATGCCCAATTGCTTTCTGAAGTTTGTTTGTTTGGGTTGCTATGTAGCATTAGCTGGGTAGATAGTGACTGATATGTATTTGATTAAGTCTAATTTTCATTTGTATTTTATCATCTCGGGATTGTATAAACTGGACTAAACTGGACTGTTTTGAGAACTCTAAATACTCTAGATGTAGATTGCTTTAGGATTTTAGAATTAGGATTGATCCATTTTTAGATTTTTATTGACAGTATCTCAAACATAGGAGCATGTTCTATGACTAAGGTTCAAACAATGAATCTATAGTCCATCAAGCTCCAGTCTTAATTTTCATAATCGATTGAGAGCATGGAACAGCAGTAGGATAATTTGAACAAGCATTTTGTAGTTCAATAATTTCAGGCAAACGAAATAGCTTTCGTTGTTGATATGTGAAATGGTGAAGGAAATGTGGATGAAAACGCCTAATATTACACTAGATAATTCATTACTCAATTAACAGGCCCTAAATTCATATATAAAATTCATTATAATATGTTGATTTAAACCGATTTGGCTTTTGGAATAGTTTATTCAATGCTTGGGAATTGTGTGAGCTGCATATTCACGTGATAATTGTTTTAAGGTTATTTGGAAAAATCAACTGCTGGAACTTAAGTCAGCCGTCTATTTGAGCTGGTGTGAATTAAAATCAGCAGCTGAAGACCCATACATGGATCAATATTTGGTTATGGGCTCAGGAAAACCAAACCTGGCGGCCTTCTATTGGAATCAGTTTGGGCTTAAAACTCATTGTCAAAATGCCCAATACCAAAATTTGATCACATTTCCACCTGCTGAAGAGTTAAAATCACTTTAGAGTTATAGGATCAATTTTATGATATAGGGTTTGGGCTTTCTCGTTAAGTAGCATGCTTGAACTAAGAGGCTTGCCTGTTGTTCAAGTGTGGACTTGAACTTAGGGCCCAAATTCCTTGACCTCTTTTAATAACATTTAATAATATGGAATAATTAACTAGGGCTCTTAGAGACAAACTCAATAAAAAAAATGATAGATTGCTTTTAGGTTGGCCTTTACGGAATAAAAATGAGATGAGCCTCGCCAAACAAAAAAGCAAAATTGTGGGGCTCCCTTTAAATAGTTGTATTAAAATACTTAGAATTTAGGACGTGCAGCTTAGCAAATTTTCACGGCCTCCCGCAAAGATAAAAATACGTTAGTCGCTTTAGGTGCGCTTTTTAATAATTTTACCTTCCTTAATACGGGTGCGTATTTCATGCAACACAAATCCAAATCCCAAAACATCGAATAAGAATGTGTCGAGGATACGGGTGCATTTCATGTGACGTGATCCAAAAACATATTTTTAAAATGACGTTCACTTTCTTAAAAGATTTTTAACGAAAGAGGTTAAATAATTCTAAAATTGCACTATAGGATGACTTGTATAAAAAATCAAATTTTAGCCATTTATAATAATTTAAGTGACCGCGCTAGAACCACGGGATTCGGGGCTGCATAACACCTTCCCTCGGGTCAACAGAATTCCTTAGTCAGAATTTCTGGTTCGCAGACTCCAATTGGGAAGTCGAAATTTTCCTCGATTTGGGGTTCAAGATTAACCGGTGACTTGGGACACCAAAAGCCAATCCTATCCCAAGTGGCGACTTTAAATAAATAAATAATCTCATTTCGAATAATGTGACTTTAAATGGAAAAACTCCCTTATACATTATCCTTCGGGGTAGGTGTGTAAAAAAGGAGGTGTGACAGCTCTGGCGACTCTGCTGGGGACACGAACCCAGAATATCGATTCAAGGTTCAAGAATTCGAGCTTAGTATAATTGTTATATTTGGCTTTATCTGATGTGTCGACATGTACCATGCTATATGTGCTAAATGTTTTACCGCTTTGATATTTTGTGAATTGTATATATAAACTGTCGCGAATCCCTTCTTCTCTCCGAGTCTCCTAAATCATGGAGAAGGGTGCACTTCGTGTAGCTTCTCTTCTCTTTAGAGTCTTTTTTATTTAGAATGAGGTTTGGATAAGTTGCTAAGCCGGCGGAGCTTCTGTATCCCCGGTACGCTGCCTCCCCCTCGGCTCGAGTTGTCCGCTCGGGTAAGCCAGGTCTAGACCAATAAACCTAGGGTTTAAACCTAGAAGAACAAAACCTCATGTCGGATCCCTAGTAGGAACGTTTGTTTGCATCATGTGAATTTGACTTAGGGGACTCAACAATGGGATTGGGTCCGTCTAGGACAGATGACCTGAACTAAAAAGACCATCCTGATGCATCTTACGTGCTACTTGCGCATTTATTTGCTCGGCTTTGCATGTTGAACGGCTTGTATATAATGAAAGAAAATTAAGAAAAATAGCAGTGTTAGGACTACGTGAGGGTGACCATTTGTTTTGAAAAACCCAATGCCCAAATAGTACCGAAATGCTGCCGGATTTTTGAAAAATGAAAAGGAAAAATATTTGAAAAAATGAAAAAATATTGTTCAAAAACATACATTTTGATTTTGGCACCTCTGCCCGAACTACCCTGGTTTGATTCTCACCGGATGTGAGATACGTAGGCAACCCTCATCAGGACCAACCTCCCTTTTGCAAAAATAGCCCAAAAATGTCAAAATTTTAATTTTCGTCATAAATAAGTCGGGTGATGCCATTCTTGTAAAAACAAGCCGAATATCCCCAAAAGGGCGCCGGAAGGCTGTTTTTGCAAGAACAGCCACCCTGAGTGATTTTTTAAAGGTTGGCAGGCATAGCCTTAAAATCTCCCTACCGGAAGTGCTGAAAGGCCATATCTGCAAAATCGGATCTTTTTGTGCTTAAATAAAAAATTTGAAAAAAATAGCCACTTTGTCCTTTTAGGTCCAAATAAATCATTAAAATACTCCTTAGATATCTTTATTTCATAAATAAAAAAATATAAAAATAAAAATTTTGAAAAAAAAATATTTGAGTCCGAAAAATATGTTTGCTCAAAATCCAAAATATTTTCGTAAAAGTCCCTCTTCCGAAAATTAAGAAGCAACTTTCAAAGTCCAAAAATATATATATTTTCTTTCGTGTTAGAAAAAGATAAAATAAATGATAACAAAAATATTTCTTTTACTTCTAAAATTCCATAAGTTCCAATAAAAAGAAAAGTAATTTTTAGAAGTCTTTCTTTCAAAAAATAAAAAGAAAAAATTCCAAAAAAAAATGTTAGCTTATTTTATTTTGCAAGAACTACGCCTGGTCTGATTAATGCGGGGCCATGATACGTAGGCAATCTACATAAGATTCGATCGTAATCCTAAAAAAGAGAAAGAGAGAAATACGAGGGAAATAAATAAAAGGAAAAATAAGAAAATGAAGCGCAAAGGAAGAAAATAAGGCATTGAGAGAAAAACCATGGCCAAAGAAAAGGAAAAGCAGAAAATGAAAATGATAGAAAACAAAACAAAAAGAGAAAGAAAAAGCGAAAGGAACAATAGAAAAGTTGGGATGACGCATGCAACCGTAGCAAACATGTAGATATTCATTTAACTATATAGGTGCATCACACTCCAATGTGCGGTTACTCATTTGTTACTTGTTTCAAACTAACCGTTGTTGCTGTCACTTCCAGCTGAGCTTTTTAGAAACAATGGTTGGTTTGTTGTAAGCTGGCCTCACATCGATATTTCACCCGATCAAAAGTAAGTACAGAGATGTCGTCTGAAATGACTCTGCCACCAGTTCTAATTACTGAAGACAACTCTATCTCGGTGTCCCGGCCTCTAAATCCATTAGAGCTGAAGAAAATCGGATATTGCGCCTGCGCCTGATAGAAATGTGGGATGCTTGGAACAATGGAAAGGAACCTCCAAGCACCATCCCCTGATTCCCGGAGTTATTCCCTAGATTTGGAAGTGGTACTACTATCCCCATCAGCCACCCAAACACTCATTTGGGGCAACCTACTATAATTGCTCATTTCCTAGGGACACCTTCTGAGGTTCGCCCCCAGGTGTTCCCGTCTGGAACTGCTCCCAACATCTTCACGGCTCCACCATGCTCCACAACAACACAACCATCACTGCAAAAGCATGCTTTCGACCCATCGGTCTTCACATTCCAAAATCCCGTCTTTCAGGCCGACCCTCCTCATTATCCTCAATACACCTACTCTCAGCCACCACCATACGAGCTTACACCGGTGCAGGACAAAACCCCCAAAGCCCCAGAGCAGGATGAGATGGCAAAGAGAATGAGAAGCCTCAAGCAGAGCCTAAAAAATATGCAAGGCTTGAGCGGGCAAAAGAGTGTCTCCTATACAGACCTATGTATGTTCCCGCATGTACACTTGCCGTCAGGGTTTAAAACACCGAAATTTGAAAAGTACGACGGGCATGGCGACCCCATTGCTCATTTGAAGAAATATTGCAATCAGTTATGGGGGGCCAGTGGCAAAGAAGAATTATTGATGGCATATTTCGGGGAAAGCTTAATCGGCATTGCTTCAGAGTTGTATATGGACAAAGATGTCTCACATTGGCATATTTGGGACGATCTTGCCAGAGACTTTGTTCGACAATTTTAGTACAACATAGACATTACGCTGGACAGGAACTCCTTGGCGAATCTAAAGAAGAAGCCCTCAGAAAGTTTTCGAGAATATGCAATTAAGTGGCGCAAACAAGCGTCAAGAGTGGAGCCTCCAATGGATAAGGTTGAGATGGTCACTGTTATCCTTCAAGCCCAAGAAGCAAACTACTTTCAGAATATGATGTCAGCCATGGGAAAGCCTTTTGTAGAGGCGATTAAAATCGGGGAAATGGTAGAAAATGGTCTGAAGACAGGCAAAATCTTGAGTCAGTCAGCCATAAGAACAACCTCCCAAGCTATCCAAGGCGGGTTTGGAGGAATGGCCAAAGGTAAAAAGAAAGAAGAAACAGTTATGTCAGCATCGGGAGGAAGAAGATACCGGGCTCCGAGACCTGTGTTCTCTGAAAGAACCCCTCAACACTACTATCCTAACACTTATATGGCTTATGCTCCCCCACCTTACGCGGTCATGAATGCTCAACCTTTCGGCCTACCGCAACCACAAGCTAACAGAAATCAACCTCCAGTCCAAAGAAACCATCCTCCTTACTAAAACCACTATAATCCCCGACCACCACAAAATAACTTCCGTCCTCGGGAACCACCCAGACAACCAAACTTTATACCAATTGGTGAACCCTACTCTAGTCTGTTCCCCAAGCTCGTCCAGATGAATCTGCTGCAACCTATCCCCCAAAACAGGCAGAACCCGAAATCTCCATCCTATCAACGGGGCGTCCGCTGTGCTTATCACTCAGGAGCTGAGGGGCATAGTACTGACAACTGTTGGACATTAAAGAAAGCCATGGAAGATTTGATAGAACAAGGAAAAATAGTTTTGAGGGACGAAGAAGCCCCAAATGTGACCAATATCCCGTTGTCCGCTCACAACAACATGCCGGTAATCGGGATGATTTATGAAGACAGGGAATTTGATCCAGCCCTGAAAGCCATAATTGCTATCGCTGATGTGGAAAGGAAGCCCAAGGCAGCCCCGAGGTAGGAAAAAGGGAAGAAGAGGAATAAAATTGTCAATACTGAGCCTGAGAAGAAAACTGGAACAAAAGCAGAGACGGTGCCTCCTAAAAATGGGGTTCTTTATGTTCCGCGAGGTCTCCAAGAGAAACCACTGGTTGTGAGCGCTCCGAAGAAGTTTGAAGTGAAAGAGGGGACACAAATGTATGCGTCGAAAGGAGCCTATGTGGTACGGGGGACAATTAAACCGCCTCGACTGAGTGAGACAGTAGTTATTGGACGCGTACCATAGAAGCTAATGACCGACCCCTCTGTAGTGCCATGAAACTATCAGCAAACGGTGGTTATATACAAGGGCAAGGAAATTTCAGGAGAACTTCCAGGAAAAGTACCTGTTGAAAAATATTCAAATGTACAGGAGGTAAACAGTGCCACGCGAAAGCGCTTTCCATCTAAGAAGCCAGTGAGCGCTGAAGAAGCAGAGGCCTTCTTTTAGAAAATGAAGATGCCTGACTATGAAATAGTAGAGCAATTGAGGAAATACCTTGAACAAGTGTCCTTGCTATCATTGGTGATGAAATTTTCCGAACATCAGAAGATCTTAATGAAAACTTTGAATGAGGTGTATGTGCCAATTGAAACTTCAGTTGAACAGCTCGAAAGGATGGCAGAAAGATTATTCGCCATCAATCAACTCTTATTCAGTAAAAATGATTTGCCACCAGAGGGAGCGGCCCACAAAAAAGCCTTACATCTGACTGTCAAATGTGAAATTTACTATGTCAAGCGAGTCATGGTCGATGGAGGCTCGGGTATTTGTGAACACGTAATTTTTGCCCTAAGCAAATTATTCCTAAAATCCAAACAAAATGATCTTTCTTTATTTTTACAAATTTTGTTAATATTTGTTGCATTTTTATATTAATTAGTTGCATAATAATTCATATTTAAAATACAAAAAATATGCATATGCATTAGGATTTTTAATTTCACAGTTTTAGTATTAATTCATTTCGGAACAATTTAAGGAAAAAATAAAATAGCATTTTATTGTTTTTAAATGGAAATTGCTATAAAACAGTTATTAAATAGATTTTAGGATTTAATTATGTTTAATCTCACAATTTAATAAAATCAAAAAAAATAATATATAAATCAGGAAAATAAAAAAATACATATACAAAAATGAAAATACAATACAAAGATAATGTGAGAAAAATACAAGATAAATAAATAAAAGGAATAAAATGAAGACAAGGAAATTGTGCTGGAGCCCAATCAGATTTGAATTAACCCAGGCCCAAACGATGCCCACCCGGTCCAGTACCCCCATAATTGAAACGACGTCATTTTGACGTCTTTAAATCTCGGCCCTTCATTATCCTGATCCAACGGTCATGGCTTCATCTCATAATAAACGAAACGACGCCGTATAGATGCCCGGTTAATCTGAGCCGTTCAAATTGTTTAATCCAAAGGTGGGGTCAATTACTACCCTTTAATATATCAATACAAAATTAAAAAAAACCAGAAACATTTTCACCCTGTTCGTCTTACCCAAACCCTAGCCGCCTCTATTTCCATGTCAACCCCGTCGGAACCCTACCGGCGGGAAACGTCACCACCACTAACCGCCCTCAAATTTTCACCAAAGAACCGTCGTAAACTCCTCTTCCCACCCATGTATCCGTCTTCCTTCAAATATTGCTCTTCCTGCTCGAATAACCCATTTTCTTTCGCCGGAACCCTAACTATGGCGAACAACACCTCACCCAACCCAGCCCAAAATAACACCATAGCTCCTTCTTAACTCCCTCTACATGATCCTTAGAGTCTTGAGTCCCAACTCCAACTGGAGTGGCTCAAATACGAGTTTTAAAATTCACTGTTGAGTCAAAAATTCACAATAGATGCCACAAAAAAACTATAAAGAATCTTGGTACCTAGTAGATGATCAAGTGACTAAAAAAGCTAAGTATTTTCCTCTTTTTATTTCTGTTTCTTTTTTCTTTTGCATGTGTTTGTTTGTATGTTTTTAATTGTTTTCTATTAGTTATCTTTTAATTTCTGTTTTTAAAGTAGTATTTTAGATTTTAAAAAATCAAATTTGATATGGTTAAGTGTATAAATTTTGTCGTTAAATTGTTGTGATTAAATAGTTGACAATTATTAGCAGTGAATTAGATTTTGTTCCATTTACAGTATGATCTAAAATTGTTCATGTTGTTAATTTCGAAATTAGTATGGTTTGATTGATAAGGATTGGTTATAGCTGTTAAAATTTTGATTAGTAGTTAGTTAATGTTAGAATTAAAATTAGATTTATTAAATTCTGATTAATTTTGATAATTAGGTTTTTATAATTTCGGCAGTTAAGTTCAGGGGTAAAGGGTTGAATGGCAGTAGGTTTACCTAGTAAAATCAATTAAGTTTCAGGGGTATTTTGGGTATATAAAAAGGGCTAGTAGCAATAAACCAAAGGAAGGGAGGGTATTTTGGGTATAGGAAAAGGGTAATTGGGTAGATTTTGAGGTGAAGTGAGGGTAGATAGGGAATTACACTAGATTAGAAGGTTCTAGATTGGGGTAGTTGTATAATTCTTAATAAATAAGTATAGCCAATTGAATTACAAGTTAAAAATAAGGGTAAAATTGAAATAAAAAAGGGGCTAAAGTACAATTAATGAAATCTGAATTTTCCTCCAATTCTAACTCTATAAATAGGCATTGACATGCCTTATTTAAAGGGGTTTTGAAATCTGAAAAATTTCCTCCAAGTAATCTGCCATTTTTAGATCAAAGTTTCGAAATTCATCACTTCAAAAACTCAAAAACATTAGAATCCAGTGGAAAAATCCAAAAAAGTGTTACTGTTTCAGTGATCAATTAATTCAAACTTGAAGGCTGTGCATTAATCCTCTCAGATTTTAGTAAACTCTGTGAAATTGCAATTGGATTAGTCGAGTTGATTTTCTGGTTGAAATCTTGTTGTTGTGGTTTTAATTCTGCTGTTGTGAGGCTGTGACTGAGTAATTTTTCTGTTGATGTTGCTGTGATACTGACTTTTGTTCGTTATTCCATATTTCATCAGGTACATATCTCTGAATCATTCCAGTGTAAATTGAATTGAGGTTATAAATGGAGATGCTTCTCGACATTATATGTAAACGATGTTTTGTTATTTCCATGTATAATTGTTAAAGTTAGTCATTTAGATTTTATTTGACGTTATATAGGTATTGAAGGATATAGTATTTGTTTTAAACCGTACATTTGTGATAAGGACTGTACTGGACTGTGTAGTATAGACTGTTTGTTTTCACTTGTAGATCGTTAAACTATGCGATTCATCTGGAGTTAAACTTAGACATTAAGCATTGATTTGGACCGTTACTTGATAAATTATAGTTGCTTAAGTATTCATAGTATGTTTAAATTGAATTTAACTTTTTCATGAAATCTCCAGTTGATCACTAATTACGTAAATTAGATTAAGTAGAAGTTTGAATAACTGGAGATGTAAGTAATTAGCACCTTCATGCAGTTTTATTGACACTTCATATGTCCAGTAGTTATTGAATAAGGTACACACTTAAGCAAAATCAGGAGTTTTAAAATTGGAGTCTGAATTCAAATTTTGTAATAATAACCTAGTATAGCATCAGTTGAATCCCTATTTTCATTTTAATGACTCAGTGTCCACTTGAATCGTTGCCATCAATTTAACATTGGAGTTCAAATAAAAGTCAGGAAACAAGTATTTATTTTAGTTAATTGGTATCTTGATTTGATTAACACATGTAAATAATGCCCAGATCACTTAGTCATCCCTAATTGAATCAGTAGCCATTGTTGAACTATACTGCTGTTTGGTAAACAATCAGAAGAGTTGGAATGCTTTAAGTATGTGAGGGTTTAAATAAATGTTGACTGGCAGCCCTGGGATTCGATCCTATGATCCCTTTGGCTGGGCCCATTTGCCCAATTTGGGTTGACTTTAGGCCCAGCGTTTGTGACCTTTGGAAGCTGGGGTATGTGGGATTTAACTAGGATTTTTCCTTTTACTAAGACAAAAAACTAAAAAATAGAAAATTATAGTCACTCTTAGGTAAGCCTTTTAATAAAAAATGAGACGAGCCTCGCCAAATCATAATATACAATTGCGGGGCCCTAAAAAATTGTTATATAAAAATACTTAGAAATTGGGAGGACCGTTTAGCGAATTTCATGGTCTTCTCCAAAGATAATAAATGCGTAGTCGCTTTAGGCGCGTATGTTAATAATATTACCTTCCTAAATACGGGTGCACATTTATGTGACCCAAATCCAAATCTCAACGAAGTCGGAATGTGTCAAAAGCCACGGGCGCACTGGTGCGGCGTGGTTCGAGATATATTTTCACGACGTTGTAATTCTTGTAAAAAATAAATAATAAATATAATAAAAGCGGGTTATTAACAAAAGGCACATAAAAATAAAACATGTATTGAAATCAGATAAAAATTAAATATAACAGTTGAGCGACTGTCCTAGAACCACGAAATCCGGGAATGCCTAACACCTTCTCCCGGGTTAAGAGAATTCTTTATTTGGATTTCTGGTTCGCGGACTGTTAACAGAGTCATATTTTCCTCGTTTCGGGATTCAACCGGTGAATTGGGACACCATTAATCTCCCAAGTGGCAACTCTGAATAAATAATAACAAATCCCGTTCCAATTGTCATTTAATTGGAAAAACTCCTTTACGCCCTTCACGGGGTGTATTAAACGTAAAAAAGGAGGTGTGACGGCTCTGGCGACTCTGCTGGGGACAAGAAACCTAGAACTTCGGTTCAGGGTTTAAGAATTCGAGCTCGGAATAATTGTTGTATTTGTTTATATCTGATTTCCCTACATGTTCATGATTAATGTGCTAAATGTTTACCGCTTTGATATTATTTGAATTGTATATAAACTATGCCGAAAACCCTTCTCTTCTCACCTCCGGGGATGTGCTTACTGGTTGAGACTCCCTATTCTGTTAGTGTCAATACCCTGAAATAAGAAAGAGGCCGGACAAGTTACTAAGCCGGATGGCCTTTTGGTTCCCAGTACGTAGTCCCCTCCTCTACTCGAGTTTTCTGCTCGGGTACACAGTCTAGAACATATAACCAGGTTTTGAACTTAGAATAGGGACGTTTATTTGCATCATGTATGATTTAGGGGACTCAACACAGGGGTTGGGTCCGTCTAGGACAGGTAACCAAATATGAAAAGACCACCATGATACATTTACGTATTGCATTTATTTATCTTGGACCTGCATGCTGACCAGTTTAAAAAAAAAAAGAAAATTTTTGTGAAATTGAGAAAAGCGAAAAAGAAAAAAAAAAGTAGTAATTGTTTAGTTTTAGAAAAATCGATACTCAAATACTGTCGAAACTCTGCCAAAATTTCGTAAAAAAAAAGGGGTTGACAAATGGAAAGGTTTTGGTCTTTAAAAATTCGTTTTACTAAAGAAAAATATAAAAGAATTTTTTATTTTGGGTTTGTTGAAAATAAATAATGAAAAGTCATTATTTTGTATTGTTTTCAAAAAATTTAAAAAAAAATATATAGTTTGTTTTGCCAATAAAAATAAAAATAAAAAATTTTGCTTTGAAATAGTTTTGTTATTTGATTTTTGCCAAAAAATTAGAAATGAAAAAAAAATGGTCTGTTTTAAAATAGTTTGCTAATTTGCCCGAATACGCTGGTTTGATTCTCACCACTTGTGAGATATGTAGGCAACCCTTGATGGGTCCAAACACACCATTTTGCAAAAATAACCAAAAAATGTCCATTTTATAAATAAATCTAGTGATGCCGTTTTTTCTAAAAATAGCCGAATGTCCCGAAAGGGTGTCGGAAGGTTGTTTACGCAAAAAAACGGCCACTTTGAGTCATTTACGGTTAGTGGGCACAGCCTTAAAATCTTCTTTTTGAAGTACTGAAAGGCCGTATCGGCAAAACCGGGCTTCATTTATAGAAATTAGAATTGTGAAAAATAATGTCTTTTCTTTTAGGTCATAAATAAGTAATTAAATCACCTTAATAAATGTGCAGGATGAGCACGACTCGAAATGAACCTTTCTTAAGCATGCATAAAATCCCTTTGGTGTTACGTCTATGGTGGAACGATTTGGGCGAAGAAGGGCAAGATGAAGTCAAGAAACATCTGAAAGGACTTACCGGCTTGTTAGATATTGCACCCGAGGAGACATTATCAGAGCATTAATCACATGTTGGGACCCAGCGTATAACGTATTCCATTTTTCGGACTTTGAGCTTACCCCGACATTAGAGGAAATAGCCTACTACATTGGGAAAGATGAGGTTCCTTTGAGGCATAAATACTTGGTAGCCCCGAGAGTTGTAGCTATACACAGATTTTTAGACTCTTTGTAGATAGTCAGGACCGTCCACAACACAGATTTGGTAAAAGGCTTTTGTAGTCTAAACTTCATATATAACCTATATGGCCACATAGGGGGGTTCAACAACCCAGAAAGTAAGATATGTAGCAAAGGAAATCGTCAGAAATGGGAAGAGCATCGACGTTTTGCTTTTATGGTAGTTTTTCTGGGGCTCTTGGTATTTCCAAGAAAGGATGGGAACATTGATATAAAGGTAGCTGGGGTTGTCAGCACATTAATTACCCAAGCTAAGAGTACTCTTGCACCGATGATATTGGCTGACATTTTCCGTGCTCTTACGGCTTGCAAGGCTGGGGAAACTTTCTTCGAGGGGTGCAGTTTATTATTACAAATGTGTATGATTGAGCATCTGTGTCATCGTCCTCAATTCTTGAGCTATGGGTCTCCAGAGAAGACGTGCATAGAAGAGTTTCACACAAGGATTAAAGGGGTCAAATTTCCAAAAGGATTCACAGGTTGGACAACATATTTTCGGTCCCTCACTGCTAGCCAAATTGAGTAGACGCTTGGATGGTTAACCGTTGATGAAATCGTATATATGCCGGCAGCTCGGCCACATTTCCTTCTGATGGGGCTTAAAAGCATTCAGCCTTATGCCCCTTATCGTGTGTTGAGACAACTTGGGAGATGCCAGATAGTACCCAAGGATGATGATCTTAGTTTGCAAGTGGTCGAGATTGGCCCCGATGGCCAGTTTCCTGAAGCACTGGTCCGCCAGATCTGGAGCGAATGTCAATATTTGGAAGCAAGTACTTGTGTCCGGGATCGAGCTAAAGGAGAGGTATCACCTGACTATCAGGCTTGGTATAGAAGGGATGTTGCATTCGGAAGGCCGGCCAAAAGGCCTCACCTCCAGGAGTTTGCTGAGTCATCACAAGAGCAGTGGGCTTGGTTAGCCAAAGAAAATGAGTACAGGGCAAAGATCAGCATGTTGGAAAAATAGGTCCAAGACCTCAAGTTTGAAAACAGTGTGCAAGCAGCAGCCGACGAGGGTAAGAAAAAGCAATTGGCCAAAGAAAATGAGGCATTACGAGCTCAAATTCAGAAAATGAAGATAGCAGCTGAAACCCCTATTAGAAATGCCCGAGATGAAAAGCTGATAGACAATTTGTGGCAAAAAGTGAATGACTACAGTTTCGACCGTAACAAAGTAGAAAAAGAACTAGTTGGGGTTCGAAGATAGTTGGCTAAAAATTTAGAGGAACGCGCCCGCATGGCCCAACAGCTAAGAGAAGAGCATGATAACGAGGTCGCCAGATTGAGAAAAAAGGTCATTACCGCAGAAATCAAAATGAGCAAACAAGCAAAGGAGTTCAATGTTGAAAGGGAACATTGCTATACAGCTTTAGCACAATTAGAAATGGATCTACAATAACTCCAGGAGCAAAATCAGCAAACTCTGGAGGCTAGGGGTGAACAGATTGGGCGGTTGCTTCATGAAAACGGGATAATTAGAGAAAGAATCCGCGATATTGCTCATTACATCACCCGGAAGTGCCAAATATGTGAGAACATGACCCAAACTACCTTTTTTGCCTCAGTGATAATATTCGTGAAACAGATAATGGGCGACCTAGACAAACTCCAAGGGGAACTTGCATATAGGCCCGCGGCGAGACCGAATGATGTCCCGCGGGCACCAGGAGCTTTAATGTATTCATGAGTCAGTACTTCATTGTGTCAGTCACTTGAGTCTGTATTTTCATTTTAGTCAGTCTGCATTTCATTTCAAAATAGAATAGTTGTAAAGAAGTTTGTAGAGTTTGTCGTTGTAATAGATGTCTTAGTCATTAATAAATTTGAAAATTCTCAAAAAAAATTATTTGCATTTTTGTTTTTGACTTTATCTGATTCAAGCACCGTTACGATATATAGGCAATCTTTATAGGACCGACCATAACCATATGAAAATGTAAATACAAGTCAAAAGAATAGTGAAAAACAAAAGAAAAGTGAAAATGAAAAAGAAAGAAAAAGAAAGAGAGAAGGAAAAGCCGCAACAAAAAGAATTGGCAAAGCGAAGAAAAAGGCAAGAATTAAAGAAAAGCCATAATTGAGAAAGCCGGGATGACGCATGCGGCCGAGCAAAATTGTTTAAGTGCATCTATGCTCCCAATGTGCGATTATTGATTGATAATGCCCTAACCACTAATAACATTGTTGTTGTTGAGTTCAGACAGGTGGTTTTAGCTAGCTGGCATTCTGGCAACTCATCCGTACAATACCCGTTCCAAAGATATGTCGAAAATGGTTAGCCAAGAGATCGAAGCTACTATCATTGACCCGCCTAGGGATGAAGAAATAGTAGATGTAAATACTATGAAGGAGGAAATGTACAAGCTGAAGCAACAAATGGCCGAAATGTACCAGGCCTGGGCGAAAGGACAACCCTTACCTACATATCCTGCCAATCCCGCCTATGTTCCTCCACCAGTTCAAACACAAGATCCTCCTACCGTAAATTCTTCCCCGGCCTACCCTACATATCCACCATATTATGCAACCACTTCTCAAACACCACCACCTCCTCCACCACCAAAACAAATCCCACCACCACCACCACCAGTTGCTCCTGTGTACGTGGCTCCTCCACCGGCCATGTTACATAAATCTTCAAGTGAACCTCTGTTCCACACCCAAGAAAACCATTACTATCCACCAGAACCCACTTTTAGACCTCATGAGCCATACCCTTACACTCCTCTCATTGATATATCTGAAGAAGAGAAACCACCCAAGAACCCTGAACAGGAGGAAATGACTCGCAAAGTAAAAAGTCTGGAAAAATCGTTCCGAAACATGCAAGGTCTTGGAGGGAAAGTAAGCGTGGCTTATAAAGACCTGTGCCTATTTCCAGAAGTTCAATTGCATGTGGGTTTTAAATTGCCAAAGTTTGATCCTTATGATGGTCATGGTGACCCTGTGGCCCACTTGAGGGGATTTTATAGTAAAATGAGGGGTGCCGGGGGAAAAGACGAATCGCTAATGGCATACTTCAGCCAGAACCTTAGTGGGTCTGCCTTGGAGTGGTATACTAGGTAGGATCACACCCGTTGGTATACTTGGGATGACTTAGCTCAAGCCTTTGCAAATCATTTTCAGTATAATCTGGAGATTGTTCCCGACCGTCTCTCCTTGACTAATATTGAAAAGAAGCCCGGGGAGAGCTTTAGGGAATATGGATTTAGATGGAGAGAGCAGGCCGTGAGGGTCAATCCACCTATGAAAGAGGGTGAGATGGTGGATTACTTTTTGCAAGCTCTAGAGCCCACCTATTACGGCCACTTGGTTTCAGCCGTGGGCAAAACCTTTAATAAAGTCGTCAAGATGGGGAGTATGGTAGAAGAAGGGTTAAAGTCCAATAAGATCATGAGCTACTCAGCAATAAAGGCGACAACCCAAGCCATCCAGACT
>MU778283.1:155590-170786 GCA_026770625.1 Nicotiana glauca
ATTTTCACGACGTTGTAATTCTTGTAAAAAATAAATAATAAATATAATAAAAGCGGGTTATTAACAAAAGGCACATAAAAATAAAACATGTATTGAAATCAGATAAAAATTAAATACAACAGTTGAGCGACTGTGCTAGAACCACGGAATCTGGGAATGCCTAACACCTTCTCCCGGGTTAAAAGAATTCCTTATCCGAATTTCTTGTTCGCGGACTGTTAACAGAGTCATATTTTCCTCAGTTCGGGATTCAACCGGTGACTTGGGACACCATTAATCTCCCAAGTGGCGACTCTGAATAAATAATAATAAATCCCGTTCTGATTGTCCTTTAATTGAAAAAACTCCTTTGCGCCCTTCATGGGGTGTATTAAATATAAAAAAAGAGGTGTGACAGTGTTGACTTCTGCCCTCTCTCCACACTGCAAAGAATGGAAATCGGGACAGGAAGGATTCGTCCCAATAATGCTTGCGTGAGAGATTTTGATAGTGTTGAGAGGGATATAATCGGTGAAATTGATTTGATATTAACCATATGCCCGGTGGATTTCGAGGTAACCTTCTAGGTGTTGGGCATGGATACATCTTACAATATTCTTCTGGGAAGGTCTTGGATCCATGCTGCAGGAGTTGTGCCCTCTACCCTCCACCAGATGGTGAAATTTGAGTATGAAGATCAGGAGATCGTGGTCCATAGAGAAGATGAGCAGTCCCTTTATCGTGACTCATCTATCCCATGCTTAGAGGCGAGGGAAGGAAGTGAGCATATTGTTTATCATGCCTTTGAAATTGTGGTGGAAGATCGGTAAGAGGAGTGAAATCCGTGCCCCCAGCCTTTCATGTCTAATGCTTCAATCTTGGTGGCCAAAGAAATGATTAGACACGGCTTCAAACCAGGAAAAGGGTTGGGAAATGCCTTGCAAGGAATATCCGAGCCGGTGACTCTACCCACAACAAAACAATTCTTTGGGATAGGCTTCCACCCTACCCCAAAATGATTAGAAATGGGCCGAAGAAAGTAAGAAGCAAGGATGGGTTCTGCCACAACTAGTGCCACATCTCTATGATACTTTTGTCAAGCCTAAGTGTGGCGAAGAATAGGACGATGAGGTGTTCACGGCTGAGGAAATCGAAGATATATGTAGAGCTTTATTAAACCAACATGGTTCAGCAAGGGGAAGGTACTAGCACCACTGAGGTGCTCTACATGGGACCAGATGCTAAACTCCAAAACTGGAAGGCTATGCCATTCCCGATCAGGCGAGAGTCCCGTCATAATAATGCGGCTTTAAATAACATGACATGCTTGTGGACTTCATGCCGAGACTCAAACACACTGTCTAACTATGAAATAATGAATCAAGAACCGGAATATGATGAAGAAGAGGCTTTTAGGGAAATAAACCGAGAATTGGAACAATTTGAGAACAAACCTAAGCCAAATCTGAATGACACTGAACCGCTTAATTTGGGAACTGCCGAAGAAATAAGCGAAACCAAAATAAGCATTCACACAGATGAGAAAACTCGAGATGCAATAATCCAACTCTTGTTTGAGTTTAAAGATGTGTTTGCTTGGTCGTATGATGACATGCCAGGACTGAGCGTGGATCTGGTGGTGCATAAATTGCCAATTTATCCTGATTGTCCTCTAGTGCAGCAAAAGCAAAGGAAGTTTAAAATTGACATCAGTGATAAGATCAAAGAAGAAATCACAAAACAGCTGAAGGCGGGGGTAATCCGAGTGGTCCGATATACTACATGGCTAGCCAATGTGGTTCCGGTGCCAAAGAAAGACGGGAAAACCCGGGTGTGTGTGGACTACCGAGATTTGAATAGGGCAAGTCCCAAAGATAATTTCCCTTTGCCTAACATCCACATCCTTGTTGATAACTGGGCCAAACATGAGATATAGTCCTTCGTGGAATGTTACGCAGGATATCATCAGGTGTTGATGGATGAAGAAGATGCCGAAAAGATAGCTTTCACTACACCCTGGGGTGCGTACTGTTATCGGGTCATGCCATTTGGGTTAAAGAATGCCGCTGCAACTTATATGAGAGCTATGAATGATGCATCAAGAGATAGAGGTGTATGTGGATGGTGTAATCATCAAGTCCCGAACTCAGAGTGACCACGTTCGAGATATGAGAAAGTTCTTTGAACGGCTGGGCAAGTATGATTTGAAGTTGAATCCGGCTAAATGTGCTTCCGGAGTCCCATCAGGCAAGCTTCTGGGTTTCATAGTCAGCAGGAGAGGTATCGAGTTAGATCCAACAAAGATATAGGCTATGCGATATTTACCTCCTCCAAGAACTAAGAAGGACGTGATGAGCTTTTTGGGCAGGCTAAACTATATAAGTCGGTTCATAGCTCAACTGACTACCACATGTGAGCCCATATTCAAACTGTTGAAGAAAGATGCAGCAATCAAATGGACACCTGAATGACAAGAGGCTTTCGACAAAATCAAGGAATATCTGTCAAATCCTTCAGTTTTGGTCCCACCGAAGCCAGGGAGACCTCTCTTCTTGTATCTGACATTTTTGGAAAATTCTTTTGGCTGTGTTCTTGGGCAACATGATATAATCGGCAAGAAAGAGCAGGAAATTTACTATCTGAGCAAAAGTTCACTGGTTACGAGGCCAAATACACTTTGTTAGAGAGAACATGATGTGCTTTGACGTGGGTCGCTAAAAAGTTGAGACATTATCTCCAAGCCCACACTACCTACCTCATAACTAGGTTAGATCCTTTGAAGTACATATTCCAGAAATCGATGCCCACTGGGAGACTGGCCAAGTGGCAAATCTTGCTCACTGAATTTGACATAGTCTACGTCACTCGCACGGTAATGAAAGCCCAGGCGTAGGCAGATCATTTGGTGGAAAACCCGGTATACAAGGAATACCAACCATTGAGCACTTACTTCCCAGATGAGGAGGTAAATTCAGTAGAAGCAATCTTTGAGGACACCCGTGCCTGGAAGATGTTCTTTGACGGAGCACTAAATGCTACAGGTGTAGGAATTGGGGCAATCCGGATCTTGCCCACTGGTCAACATTACCCGGCTACAGCTAGGCTCCGATTTTTCTGCACAAACAATACAGCTGAGTATGAAGCTTGTATCATGGGCATGAATATGGCAATTGACCAAGATGTTGAAGATTTATTGATCATGGGAGATTCTGATCTGATTATCCGGCAAGCCCAGGGAGAATGGGGGACCCGAGATGTTATGCTTGTTCCCTATCGGCAACATGTGGAAGATCTCACCAAATGCTTCAAGTCGATAGAGTTCAGGTACTCCCTCGGTGTCACAATGAACTAGCCGATGCATTCGCCACTCTAGCTTCAATGCTGCCTTACCCAGGCAATGCCCATATTGACCCTCTAGAGATTAAAATTAAAGAAAAGCATGGGTATTGTAATGCGGTCGAGGCAAAACCCAGCATTCAACCCTGGTATCATGATATCAAAAGATTTCTGAAAACACAAGATACCCCGAGCAAGCCACTAGGGATCAAAAGAGAACCATTAGACGGCATGCGAGTGGTTTCTTCCTAAGTGGTGATGTCTTGTACAAAAGGACCCCGGACCACAATTTGCTAAGATGTGTTGACGCCGAGGAGGCTAGAAGAATTATGCATGAAGTATACGCGGGAGTATGCGGACCTCATATGAATGGTTATGTGTTGGCAAAGAAAGTCTTGCGAGCAGGGTATTACTGGATGACTATGGAAAAAGACTGTTTCAGTTTTGTGCGAAAATGCCATTAATGCCAGGTGCACGGTGATTTGATTCATGCACCTCCAACAGAGCTTCATCCGATGTCAGCACCTTGGCCGTTTGTTGCCTGGGGTATGGATGTCATTGGGCCGATCGAGCCGAAAGCTTCAAATGGGCATATATTCATATTGGTTGCAATCAATTACTTCACAAAATGGGTTGAGGCTATCACTCTTAAGTCAGTTACCAAGCAGGCTGTGGTAGACTTTGTGCACTCCAATCACATTTGTCGCTTTGGCATTCCCGCAACTATCATTACCGACAATGCTGCAAACTTGAACGTCGTCTGATGGGAGAGGTATGTAAACAATTCAAGATAACACACAGAAATTCCACTCCTTATAGGCCAAAAGCCAATGGTGCCGTCGAACAAGCAAATAAGAACATCAAGAAGATTTTGAGAAAGATGATTCAAAGCTTCAGGCAATGTCATGAAGAGCTGCCTTTTGCATTACTCAAGTATCGTACCGCACTACGTACATCAATCAGAGCGACCCTTTACTTGTTGGTTTACGGAACTGAAGCTGTCATACCTGCAGAAGTAGAAATCCATTCACTTCGCATAATTGTTGAAACGGAGATTGAGGGCAGTGAGTGGGTTAAGACCCGGCTAGAGCAGTTGTCATTAATTGATGAAAAACAGATGGCTGCAGTTTGTCAATGGCATTTGTACCAACAAAGAATTACCCGCGCCTATAACAAGAAAGTTCGTCCTATGAATTTTGAAGTGGAACAGCTCGTACTCAGACGCATTCTCCCTCATCACCAGTAAACAAAAGGAAAGTTTTCTCCTAATTGGAAGGTTCCATATGTAATCCGGAAGATATTGCCGAGAGGAGCACTGTATCTGGGAGACATCGAAGGAAATGATCCTGAAACAGCGGTCAATGCAGATGCAGTGAAAAGGTACTACGTCAAATTCTCCTGGGGTGATGGCTTTTGTGTAATTGAAATGACGAAGGTTTTCCTTCCCGCTACCCCAAACACTATCAATCCTTCGTAAACCCTTTGAGCCGGTTACGATTCTTTGGCTACCCTCTTTGGTACCCGAAAGTTACAAAGAAGAAAAAAAATAGAAAAAAAAAAGAAAAGAAAAGAAATGAAAAAATAAAAATAAAAGAAAACAAAACAAAACAAAACAAAACAAAAACAAAAACAAAAACAAAAAAATTATTTTTCTGAACTATGTTTGACTTGATTTTGAAAGGATACGTAGGCAGCCTCTCCCTGAGGTTCAGTCACACCAAACGAAAAATCCCAATTTCCCCAAAAAATTGAAACTGGGACAGATGATATAATAGTTCGGCCATGAATACGCCGAAATGGTTCCAAAGTTGTAGTTCCGCCCAAAATCCTTTTACCCCAAAGGCCCTGTCCAAGTCCTTCAGATCAATTGGCACAAGCAGGGAAGTGGAAAATGTCATTGTTGGAATTTGATACAATTCAAATTGAGAGAAATAAAATGAGAGAGTCTTATCGGTGAAAACCTTCGGGCACCATAAGGTGACGGTGAGTAGAGAAACTAGAAATGAGAGAGTCCGCTTAGTGAAAACTCGCAAAGAGCACTATCGGGCGACGGTGAGAAGAGAAATGAAAGAGGTCGATTAGCGAAAACCCACAAAGGGCGCTGTCGGCCGAAAAAGAAGACATTTCACCACGAAAAGAGTCCTGGCAAGGTTCCCTGGTTTTGAAATGCGGATCAATTGGTTCACGAGAAGCTGGACAGTTTGTGTGGGTTCGGAATCCAGTCCAAGAAGCATGTCATGTTCATTTGAAGCCAGCATGCACCCCAGATAAGTCCTCATTTTCCCCCAAAAGGGACGCTTCTCTTTAAACTCATATGCTTGCCTTTTGTATACTTCTTCCTTGAATCCCTTTCGGTTTAACTCTGATTCCATGACTATTGCAAAGAAAAGGTGGCAGGACAGTTTCTATATATCTCCGCCTGGGAAAAGCCAAAGAAAATACCCAGCCTCAGTGGGTGCGTCAATCCAATCCCGATTGACCATGGTGGTTGATGCTTTCAAAGTAAAGACATTTGAAAGGAAAGAAAGTCAAGGGCAAATGTCCTAATGGCAGAATAAGGTGAAAAGGCTGGAGCCCACGGGCGAGTCATCATGAAATCCTAAGAGTTGAATCCTGTCGGTTTAAAAAGAGATTCACCCTCAAATCCAACAAGCGAAAAAGTTCTCAACGGAAATGCGGTCGGATTAAGCAATTGGGATGATCAAGGCCACAAAGCCAACCACCATTTCAAACTAACAAATTGTTCTTTGTTGAAAACAGGTTCAAAGCAACCGTGGAAGAAGCAGGTGCAACCCAAAAGGAAATGAAATGCGCAAGCGCTGAAACAGCTTTGCTGCAGGAAAACGACCAAAAAGGAAGTATTCCCCCCAAATTCTTTCATGCGTTTTGCTAAATAAAAAGGGAAAATATTTAAAAAGGAAAACAAAAGAAAAAAAGAAAGAAGAAAAGAAATGAAAATGAAAATCCCAAAAGAAAAACAAATCATGGTAGCATAGGACCCTATTCCTTAACCATCCCGGCGTAACTTGAGGATCTCCCTGACATAACCCAGGGAGCTTTTTTTCTTCTTTCCAAATCCCGGCATAACCCTAGGGGCTTTTTTCTTTCGAAATCCCGGCATAACCCGAGGATCTCCCTGGCATAACCCAGGGAGCTTTTTTCTTTCCCAAATCCCCGCATTACCTGAGGATCCCCCTGGCATAACCCAAGGGGCCTTTTCTTTCCAAATCCCGGCACAACCCGAGGATCTCCCTGACATAACCAAAGGAGCTTTTTCTTTTCAAATCCCGACATAACCCGAGGATCTCCCTGGCATAACCCAAGGAGCTTTTTTTTTCCAAAATCCCGACATAATCTGAGGATCCCCCTGGCATAACCCAAGGGGCCTTTTCTTTCCAAATCCCGGCATAACCCGAGGATCCCCCTGGCATAACCCGAGAATCCTTTTCTTTCAGTTATTTCGAAACTCATAGTTGATAGGCATAGCTAGCTTAGCTTTGATTTTCCTTTTGTTGTAATAAGGAGGTCAGCAAGCAGTAGCAGCAGCAACAGCAGTGAAATCACAACTCCTGGTAGTCCCAGCTACCAAACTTTTCATAACTACACTGACCTGATTCCTTTATAGCCAAGGATATGTAGGCAACCTTTGAAGCAGGGTTCGGTCAGACGGTTTTCAGAATACTTCTCATGGAGTGCCGAGAAGACAAAAATCCTTTATGGTGCTCATTTATCTTTGCCCTAAAACCCTTTGTGTCTTCGAGCAAAGAGGGTCAGCTGTGAGCACGTGATTTTTGCCATGCTTAAATTACTCCTATAAAATTCCTTAGAATTAGGATTTTTTTCTTTTATTATTTGAAGTTTAGGACTCCATTGCATGATTTTATGTCTTGTTTGCATTTTTGTGTGCATTTTAATTGATATAATTCTAAAAAAAAATACAAAATAGTACGCATTTAAATAGTACAAAAAATAAAAAAAATAACAAAAATGATTCTTTTGTATTTCTACTTTAATTTTTAAGATTTGTCTTAAATTTTCTCTTATATTAGGAATTAGTTAATTTTGGAAATTAATTAGTATAATTTTAGAGTCAATTTGGGTCTTTTATTTTTTATCTTACATTTAATAAAATCAAAAAATTCAAAAATAAATAAATAAATAAAACACGAAAAATAAAATACAAAAAGAAAAGAAGAAAAAACAAACAAATGAAATTAAAATAAAAAGGGCAAAGGGCTGGCCATTTTGGGCCAATGTCAAGCTATCCCAAACCAAACCCACCCCCAAATCCCTGAATTCCGGCCAAAATGGCCCAAATGACCTGCTGATCCGGTCCAGTGTTTGTAAAGTTCAAAAGGACATCGTTTCGAATTAATGCCCAATTAAATTCGAGCCATCCATTTACTCTAATCCAACGGCCCATAATTGATTTGTATTTTACATAAAACTGTCTTAAAAACCTAGAAACCCTAGAGACAAAGCCTCCATCCTCGTACCCCTATTCAGCCCCACCGTTCTCCGCTGCCCCTTCGTCATCGCCGCCGGCTGGAAATCGTCTCCGCCGGCGGCGAAGCTCCAATACCTCAAAAAAATACACCATCGACTCGTCTTCCCCTCCTCTTTGAAACCCCCAAAACCACCTCCTTCAATTCATCACCAATCTCTTCGAATTTCAGATCGAAAATCCGGACCAAAACATTAACTTACAACCAAATTTACACCCTATACTCTTCTGACCTCCCTCTACCCGAATCCTTACCTGGAATCCTTCAAATATTGACCAAGCTTCTCGAATTTCAGATCGAAAAGCTGTCTAGAACCCTAATTTGTTGATGTTTGGGTATTTGTGATTCTGGGCTATAGTCGCCTTTAATCATGTATTTTCTTGCTAAAACACATGACTAAAGATGGTTCTAATCCGAATCATCCGAGAAATCTGGCCAATATTCGAGTCCAAGTCAAATGTCGAGGTATTTCGTCTTTTCATCATCTTTTTGTTCTCTTCCTGATTGTTATTCTTTTTTTTTACTCTCTTATTTTTCTTTTTGCTCAGAATTTCTTATGTTTATGTTCTTTGAATTAGTATTTTGATTCAGGATTCTATTTTGTTTGAATTCCGAGATTGTTATTGTTTATACGTAGTGTTACTTTTACTTTGTTTATTCTACTATTTTTAGATTGAAGTTCAATTGGATTTGTTTGCTTTAATTTTTAGTGTAGTGTTTCATTAGTTTAACGATGCTTTTAGCTTTAGGAATAATATTAATTAGAGTTGAAAGTCAGTTTTGATTAGCTAGATTGGTGAATTCAAATTGGGAGCTTTGTGTAGTTATAGCTGATTAGTCTTTAGTTTGTAATTCATTAATCATGGTCTAATTAACAGGGCTGGGGGGTTAGTGAACATCAGTTGGTAATTTCAAGTTACATTCAAGGGTAATATAGACTTTAGATAAAAGGAATCTGGTAGTAACTGAATAGAATCCCCTAGAATACTCTAGAATGGGATTTGATTTAGAATTTCAGGGAATCTAATAGTATAACTCGACCAACAAGCTAATATTTTAGGGACACTTAAGCAAAAATAAAAATTCAGAAAGGATTGTAGTGCAATTCTAAAAATAAAAAGGGGAGAAAATGAGTGAAGGCATTTCAGAACCTTCCTGCCCCTTTCCTGCCTATAAAAGGCATGCCTAGTGCCTTAGTTCACATGTTTTACAATCTCTGAAAATTTTCCAAATTTTTAGCTTCTAATTTCCCCCCAAAAACCATTCCTGCAAAGCTGATCTGCTAAATTTGAATTTCAAATCCAAAGAAATTCAAATCTAAATTTCAGATCTTAATTTCTTCCAAAAAAAAAACAAAAATAGACCAAAATACAGTAGAAAACCCCCCAAAAATACTATTCCATTGAATTTTCTCTGTTAATTCTGAGTTTTAGGCACTAATTCTCACCTTTAGGCTTGACATTTAAGTGTTGAAGTTACAGAAGTGTCCTGGGTGTAATCTCAATTTTATTTGGGTGCATTTGAGCTATTTTGTTTGGTTTATTGTTTGAAAAGGATCCTGTGCCATTTGATATCATTTATAGCCTCGTAACATTACTCCAAGCCTCTGATTTCTACTGTTGAACTGCTGTGACATTGCTGACTATCCATTGTCCTTTGTTTTGCCTCAATCTCCAGGTACATATTCGAGTCCGATTTGTTGTAGCTTTGGATTGAAAAGATGAAATAAAATGCTCATTTTCTTCCTGAAGTGTGTTTGTTTGGGTTGCTATGTAGCATCAGCTGGGTAGATAGTGACTGATCTGTATTTGATTAAGTCTAATTTTGATTTGTATTTTATCATCTCGGGATTGTATAAACTGGACTAAACTATACTGTTTTGAGAAATCTAAATACTCTAGATGTAGATTGCTTTATGATTTTAGAATTAGGATTGATCCATTTTTAGATTTTTATTGATAGTATCTCAAACATAGGAGCCTGTTCTAGGACTAAGATTCAAACAATGAATCTATAGTCCATCAAGCTCCAGTCTTAATTTTCATAATCGATTGAGAGCATGGAACAACAGTAGGATAATTTGAACAAGAATTTTGTAGTTCAGCAATTTCAGGCAAATGAAATAGCTGTCTTTATTGATATGTGAAATAATGAAGGAAATGTGGATGAAAACGCCTAAGATTACACTGTATAATTCATTACTCAATTAACAGGCCTCAAATTCATATATAAAAGTCATTATAATATGTTGATTTAAACTGATTTGGCTTTTGGAATCGTTGATTCAACGCTTGGGAATTGTGTGAGCTGCACATTCACATGATAATTTTTTTAAGGTTATTTGGAAAAATCAACAGCTGGAACTTAAGTCAGCCGTCTATTTGAGCTGCTGTGAATTAAAATCAGCAGCTGAAGACCCATACAGGGGTCAATATTTGGTTATGGGCTCAGGAAAACCAAACCTGGCGGCCTTCTATTGGAATCAGTTTGGGCTTATAACTCATTTCCAAAATGCCCAATACCAAAACTTGATCACATTTCCACCTGCTGAAGACTTAAAATCACTTTAGAGTTATAGGATCAATTTTATGATATAGGCTCTGGGCTTTCTCGTTATGTAGCATGCTTGAGCTAAGAGGCTTGCCTCTTATTCAAGTGTGGACTTGAACTTAGGGTCCACATTTCTTGATCACTTTTAATAACATTTAATAATATGGAATAATTAACTAGGGCTCTTTAGAGACAAACTCAATAAAAAAAATGATAGATTGCTTTTAGGTTGGCCTTTACATAATAAAAATGAGATGAGCATCGCCAAACAAAAATATAAAATTGTGGGGCCCTCTTTAAATACTTGTATTAAAATACTTAGAATTTGGGATGTACTATTTAGTAAATTTTCACGGCCTCCCGCAAAGATAAAAATACGTTAGTCGCTTTAGGCGCGCTTTTTAATAATTTTACCTTCCTTAATACTGGTGTGCATTTCATGCAACCCAAATCCAAATCCCAAAACGTCGAATAAGAATGTGTCGAGGATACGGGTGCATTTCATGTGACGTGATCCAAAAACATATTTTTAAAATGACGTTCACTTTCTTAAAAGATTTTTAACTAAAGCGGTTAAATAATTCTAAAATTTCACTATAGGATGACATGTATATAAAATCAGATTTTAGCCATTTATAATAATTTAAGCGACCGTGCTAGAACCACGGGATCCGGGGGTGCCTAACACCTTCCCTCGGGTCAACATAATTCCTTATTCAGAACTTCTGGTTCGCATACTACAATTAGGAAGTCAAAATTTTCCTCGATTTGGGATTCAAGATTAACCGGTGACTTGGGACACCAAAAGCCAATCTTATCCCAAGTGGCTACTCTAAATAAATAAATAATCTTATTTCGAATAATGTCACTTTAAATGGAAAAATTCCCTTATACATTATCCTTCGGGGTAAGTGTGTAAAAAAGGAGGTGTGACACTGGGGGCCTCGGCAGTGTTTCAGATGCTCAACGGAATATTTTTCTGTTGTTAAAAATTGCAGAAAAAACTGAACTCAGCTGTTGCACACTTTTCCTCTTCGAGATCGCGGCCTCCCTCTCGCGTTCACGTAGTGTAATCTTGGGGGGAGGCCAGTTCCTTCATCGCGTTCGCATAACATCATCCGTGTTCGCGTACCTATGCCAATTCGTACTTCGCGTTCGCGAGCGCTTTCATGCATTCGCGTAGAGCAGCTTCTGGACCTCAACATTTTCCTTAATCCCGATCGCGTTATAGACCACGCGTTCGCGTAGCTTTAAAGTCACAGGGCTTCGCGTTCGCTTCCTACCCCTCGCGATCGTGAAGGAAATTTTTGACATCTTCCATTTTTTTCTCCGCAAATGCGAGCTATAATCCGCGTTCGCGATGCATTGAATGTCTGGACAATATTTAACATTTCAAAAACGAGGGTAAGCCATTTTTATCAAAATACAAGATTGGGAGCTCGGATTTGGGAGCAATTTCGAAAGTTTTTCAAAGGCAACGATTGGGTAGCAATTCTCTACTCCATTATGCTTAAACCTACTAATCTAATCACGAATTCTTCCTTAATTTTGGATTTTTGAATGAAAAATGGGGAAAACTTCATAGGCCAAACTGTTGAGTTTTGATTGGGTGTTTGACCTTTGATTTGGGATATTTTTATATGGCTAGACTCATGAGAGTACGAGGGTTCTGAAAATGTGAAAATTATCCGATTCCGAGACGTTGGCTTGAGGGGTATTTTGGTCATTTTACCTAATTTCGTGTCTTGTCTTTGAATTTAATAGTAGAATCAGTTGCTTGAGATATTATTTACGATATGTAATTGAAATGAATAGATTTGGGCCCTTAGGAGTTGGATACTCGTGGCAAAAGTGTGATTTCGAGTAGATTTTGGAGTCGGTTCGAGGTAAGTGGCTTGTCTAACCTTGTGTGAGTGACATTTTCCCTTAGGATTTGTCATTTGGTATTTGAGTGCCTTGTATGCGAGGTGACGAGCGCGTACTCGAGCCAATTGTTGAAAATCTGATTTTTACTTAAGATAGTGACACTGATTTTCCTTCATGTTTGCCTTATTTTACTTGCAATTATAACATGTGTTAGATTAGATAGGCATGTTTAGTTCATTAAACGTGCCTAATTGTTTAAGTTGCCTTGACTGTACTACGTGAAGCATGCTAGGCTCGTACTACTTTTTGCTTGTCTTTTGTACTTCATTTCTGAGTATCTTTTGGTTGTGGTTGCGCATTTATATAGGGACTACGGATGTGGGATTCCGGTATCTCCCCTACTTGTTTGTTTACTTTGGGACTACGGGTTCGATTCCCGGTAGATCCCCCGGGTTTGATTCCTTGTAGATCCCCCTGCACTTTACTTTGGGACTGCGGGTCAGATTCCTGATAGATCCCTCTACATATTGATAGTTGGACTACAGGACCGTATCCCAGGAGATCCTTCGGATTCACACATATGATGGACTATGGAACGGTATCTCGGGAGATCCACGGGACAGTTGAGAAAAGGACTACAGGACAGTATCCTGGGAGATCCTCATTGTTATCACTGGTATTGAGTTTTACATATTTCGTGTTTATTCTGTTCTTTGTGTAGTTGTTATTGCCTTATTTAACATGTCTATTCTCACTGCTGTACTCGTTATTATTGTCAATTTTCATATTGTTAATTCATATTATGTTGTTTGACCTCAGTAGGGCCCTGACCTTCCTCGTCACTACCCAACCGAGATTAGTCTTGGCACTTACTGAGTACCGCTTTGTTGTACTCATGCCCATTCTGCGCATGCTTTTCATGTGCAGATCCAGGTACCTCCATTCAGGTGTACTATCCTCGAGGTGGAGAGATCTAGAGGAGACTAAGAGGTAAAAATGTCGCGCCTGCAGACCAGGAGTCTCTATTCTGTTCTAGCTTTAGTAGTTAATCTATCCTTTTCTTTCAGTTGTTTAGAAATTCCGGAGTTAGAGCAGCATATTACATTTCTATTAGCTTGTGGTTGCCATGAGTTTCCGTGTTTTGGGATGAGATTTTAGACTTCAACATTTCATTTTTTGAGTTGTATATGCCAGGTGGCACTTATATACCGTTTTCTTCTAGTTTTGCTTAATTTAATTAAATGTTTCCGCAAGTTATATTAATTTCCGCATTGTTAGGCTTAGATAGTTGTAGGAACTAGGTGCCAATAGGACATGTTCATGGAGGGTGAACTGGGGTCGTGAAAAGTTGGTATCACAGCTCTAGGTTCATAGGAGTCACGGAACATAGATCGGTTTATTAGAGTCTCATTGATCGGTACGGAGGCGTCTGTACTTATCGTTGAGAGGCTATGTAACTTATTAGGAAAAATCTTCATTTCATTTGAATTCCTTGTCGTGCGATATTTTTGACATCAATTCTAAGCTTCTGTCTTCTATTCTCTCACAGATGGTGAGGACACGTGCTACTCGAGATGATCAGGCACCCGTGCCCCCTCTTGTAGCCGTCATAGGCCGGGGTAAGGGGAGAGGTCGAGGACGCGCACGTGGTGCAGCTAGAGCACATGCGCAAGCTGCCGCCGAGGCACCACCAGTAGATCCAGCCGGAGCCCAGGCACCTGGCACACCTACTACTGCCACTACTACTCCAGCTCTCCAGGAGACTTTGGCTCAGTTCATGAGTATGTACACCACCTTGGCTTTGGCAGGGTTGCTTCCCCTTGTTGTAGCCACATCCCAGGCCGGGGGAGGAGCACATACTCCCGCCACCCGCACTCTTGAGCACTGAGTGTCGGTTGAGCAGGCTCTTGAGATTATTCCCGCATCGCCTGCAGCGCCAGTTCAGCCCAAGGACGGGTCAGCTGGTTCATAGGACAAGCAGCGGAGACTTGAAAGGTTCAAGAAGTATGATCCCCCAATATTCAGTGGATTGGCATCAGACGATGCCTTGGGATTTCTAGAGGAGTGTCACCGTATTATTCGCACTATGGGCATAGTGGAGTCCAGCAGGGTTTCTTTCACTGATTTTCAACTTCGGGGAGCCGCCTATGATTGATGGTGCACTTATGAGATAGACAGTCCAGTCGAAGTTGCTTCACTGTCTTGGAGCTAGTTCTCGGATATGTTTATGAGAGAGTTTGTCCCCCAGAGTCTCAGGGATGCATGGCACGCAGAGTTTGAGCATTTGCACCAGGGTGTTATGACCATTTTGTAGTATGCTATCTGTTATACCAGGTTGGCCAGGCATGCACCAGCGTTGGTTGCTACAGTTCGGGAGAGAGTTCGAAGGTTCATTGAGGGTCTTATCCCACCCATCAGATCTAGCATGGATCGAGAGTCTGAGATGGACATTCCTTATCAGCAGGTAGGGAGCATTGCTAGGAGGATTGAGGGTATGCTCGCCAGGGAGCGAGAGGAGAGGGAGGCCAAGTGGTCTCGAGAGTCGGGTTACTACTCATGTGCCTGTACCCCATCAGCAGGTCGTTATGGCAGAGGTTATGCGGGTCGCCCCATCCATTCATCTCTTCCAGCAGCTAGCAGTGCTCCAGCTCCGCCTATACCTCAAGAGCCTTACTATGCACCTCCAGTTTCTAGCGCGCCTCCTGTGCGGGGTGTAAAACCCTCACGAGCACCGTAAGGCAAAAGTGAGTTTCCAAAGCGAGAAAATGAAAGAAGTTTGTGGTTGAAAGGCGGCAAAACAAGCAAGGTTTGGGTTTCAATGAAGATCGGGTTGTGAAATATGGAGAGGCAAATGTGGCAATTGACAGTCGTTGGTTGGACAGACTAGGTCAGTTAATCCAAAATACATGGCATGATCAATGGAATCAGCCCTCCCACTCAGATAAGTTCTATCCTCTTTT